>VRLP01006263.1:0-29818 GCA_009660295.1 Lophius piscatorius
AGGAAGACTGGGTCTGATGTGGGGTGCCAATTAAAATAGCTTCGGTTTTGGAGCTGTTCAACTGGAGAAAGTTGTTTTTCATCCACACCTTTATCTCCTCCAGACCAGCGCGGAGAGTTGACATCAGCATATAGTCAGATGCATAGAATGAAGACAGACAGAAGGGAAGAAGAGTGAAGGGGAGGCCCAACTGGGAAAGATGAAGACCAAAGAGGTGCTGTACCCTGCGAAGATGAGTGTTTACTTCAAAGATACAGTATATCAGGCACCAAGAAAAATACCTAGGGGACCATAACAGGGTGTTATGGAAATTAATTGCAACAACATCACTGGGGTGATTTTAGTCAGAACAAAAACCCGTAGGCTCGATCTCTTACATGGTATTGAGATTGCATAAATTACTAAAACTAAGTAGTTCTAGTAAAACTAAAAGCAGTTTTTTAAACCTAAAAAACTGCTTCTTAAACGCAATTCAATGTTCCAAAAAACAACCTACGTATTATATCAAGTAACTAGGTCATAATTTCTAATAAGACAGATTTCGGTTTTATTTTATATATATCTGGTGCTTTAAACACCACATGAAAAGTGCCATCCAGTTGCATTACATTCAAGAGAAGGGAGACTTATTTAGAGGGGGGTATATCCAAACCTGACTATCATACAAAACAATCAAACTATAAGTACCACTGCAGATACGTTTCAAAAGATTAAACAACTGATATTTGCATTACATCTTCAATAAGGACTTTGAGTTTGAACCCAAACAATCTTAAATTAACATTTAAAGAGACCCAACAATAACTTGGAAAAGTCAGAGCAATAATATTTCTGGTTATAATAATAATAATAATAATACATTTAATTTATAACGTACTTTACATTTAGATCAAATCTCGAATGGCTACAGGGTAAAAGCCTTTCTTACAATCTGGGAGAATGTGATCTTTTTTTCTTTTTTGACCATAAATAAGATAATAATCGGTCATTATTATCAGTTGAAAAACTGCAAATACTTAACATTTGTGCTTCATGTAAATATTATTTACTGCTGCCGGAAGATATTCGATTTACCCCTGCACAGAAAAGCTGCAAACTCTCAAAACTGAAGAGCCGGAACTTGAGAATGTTTGCCATTTCTGCTTAAAAAGAAGTTGATCTTCTATAAGTTCTATTATATAATAATAAAGTAATCCAAAGCGAAGCACAAAGATGTTTATTTTGCGTCAGTGTGACTAGTTCCTGCCTTTGTACACACGGTATCACTCCCACTCACATCCTATTGATTTAGGACTTCACTACACAGCAGCAAGTATTATTAGTATTTGCTGCAATACTACAACCAAATCAAAATGTAAATCTCTGGAGCTTCCCATTGATGAAAAGACCAAGCCTTACTAAATCCCACTGCCATTTTTAATATTTTTTTCGTTTAGTTTTTTTTAAAGAACCAAAATACACCATGGTGGAAAGAGCCCCCTCCCCTCCATCTTTCTCTCACTTCATGATGCACATGTACCTCCCGTCGGTGTCTAGAGGGTGGTGTGAATTAGGACAGAGCCCAAGCATGAGATTACAGCAATGTGTGCGTCAATAGTAGTGTGGCTTGCTGCTATGCACAAAATATTATTTACAGCTCGCACCGAAGAGAAATTACAGCAGCCAACCTCTACAGAAGCAGGAAATTTAGCTGACCTGGCAACACTTACACAGAGAGCAGGAGGAGGGTAAGGCACTATAATTATTATATTGCCTCCCCTTATTCTCTGTCAGAATCTATACTGCTCGCATAGCATGTGGAGGATCCAACCCACTGGTGACAACAGGTTACTGATGAGTAGGAGGATGATAAAGAGCCAGTAAACGCATGTATAAATCTGGCCTTGCATACAGTTACTACACTTTAAATCAACACACCCATGTCTGATTAACATAGGAGATGGGCAGTGAAAGCAATGGATAAGCTTTTAAAGGGTAAGCCCTAAATAGACCAATTTTGAAATGTGATTTCTCAGCAGTTTATTCTGGCAAAATACCAACTACTTGTAGTAAACAAATCCAGTGGCTAGATTCAAAGACACAATAAGACACAATAAAGCACAGATCCTGGGAAGTTGATCCGAAGCTAGTGGACCTTAGCTCTAGTTGTAAATTGAACTTAAGCTTTAAGTATCAACATAAAACTAGAGGTGCATTTACTTCGGATTCAACCTTCCAGCATTACCATGACCTTGATGAATAAAAAATAAAAGCACAGAGTTAGAAACAAGTATGTGTCCTTAGAAGGGCTAAATAAAGTTCATCATTATCACTCCAAATCAGACCAGCAATGCAGGGGTATATAGCTCAAAAGAAATTTAATAACCTTTAATGGCACTTGGTATACACAAAAACCATGACCCTTTGACATTTAGACATTTTCACAAGCACCAGCGAGTACCATGGTAGCAACATGTCTCATTAAGGTCATAATATGGAAAAACAGAAAATTCTTATTTTTAAATTGACAACAAGTCAAACTAAAAGCATATATATTATATGTGGTCATGTTCGGAATCCAAGAGTGAGTACAATTTATCGTTATGATCCAGAGTTTTCTCCAGAGTGTCATTTATTCAGAGGATTGACTGCTTTCTTCTCTCTCTCCTGACCAGAGTGAGTACTATCAAACGCTTTCACCACAACCTTAATTGCAGTTGGAGGCACAGCTGCTTCAGATGAGCTGATAAGTTTATTTCAGACACAGAACAGACAGACAGGTATGGATTTTGGCCACGGTCGTGGCAAAATGGCTTGCTAACGGACACTTAAGAAGAGCCCCTTCAGAAAGTAACACAACATTTTGTCACAATTATTAGATAATAACCTGATCCTGATTACTGAGCTAAACACAATTTTTTACATAATCTTTAAAAATGCTTCGTCTACTTAAAATCACCAGGATGAAATATGTCATATTTCCATCACAATTTCCTCCATTTGAGGTTGGACTCACATTGCCTTTAGTTTTCTCTTATTATACTATGAGTTGGAAATTTAATTAAGTATGATTTAACGCCACAGACTTGATCTTTGGGGATATTTAAATCTTCGTCAAGGACGTTTGACGTGAACATCATGGACATTTAGTAGCAGAAATCCATCAAATTAAACAGAACAGCTACCATAACTTCGAGGCGATTTGTCAAATTCACAAGGAAGTCTAGCAGCCTACCAAGCCACATCTAGTGCTTGTCCCAAGCCCGGATAAATGGGAAGGTTGTGTCAAGAAGGGTAACTAATGTAAAAATCTATGCCAAATCAATATTCCGAAAGAAGTGTCAAAAGAAGTTGCTTGCGAAAGGAAGTCAAATGTTGTGATTTGATTTTAAATATAAATGCGAGAATGCCAATACATGGCTCTTCTAACAAAGAGTGTTATTTCTTTGATTCAACTTAAACTACATTTATGCAAACGGAAATTTAAATATTTTTGGAAAGAAACATAATCACCTTTTACAATTACATTATCATACTGACATAATGACAATCATTTTAACCATACAGTATCTCTCAATGTAATCTGATGCTCTTCTGCTATTCCAATGCATCATACTTCATCAGATAACATCATACAAATTAAAGAAAATAATTAAAAGTTTGGCTTCAGCTTTTCAGCAAAAAGCCCATATATGACACATGAGATTTATTAAACAGTTAGTAAATCCTTAACTAGTGTGCATTCTGTTGGAAGAGGAAATCACCTTTCTTTTATCTTGGTGGAGTTTTAAACCATGAAATGATCAATACTAATACACTCTATGAGATTGATTTGCTTTCTCATGGTAACTCTTGTTGATTGTGCTGTACAGATTTTAAAACGAATTGTTGATGTTATTTAATATTTCCACTGATTAAATGGCTCGATTACTTGCCAATTGATTTTCTATCTCTTGTCTTATGCTGACCGAGCAGGCCACAAAAAGAAAGACACAGTCTTTTGATGCTCGTCTTAGTGCCTTAAAATAGAGTGCATATTTTTGGCATTTGTGACCCCAGATAAAGGAGCTCCTCCCTTTGGGGTCAGGTACTTTAACTTGAGACCCAGGACTGTTTAATATACACAGGTGCGACTGGTTTCAGTGTACCGTAGCGGCGATTCGGTTGTTTGGTTCACATGAAGGGAAGGTGGATTTGAATAATTCTCGTATGTGAGCTGAGAGAGGTTTGAATGCCTGGGTTAGCTAACACCAGCGTACAAATGTCGTGAATTCCTGGCTGATGACAACTTCCCCAAGTGCAAAGCAGTTAGCTAATTGTCTGTGAGAGCACCGGAGTGAGACAACATTTCTTTCGTTCTGCCAGACCTTGAGAAGTAACAGTTTGTTGTGAGCTGAGCAGTTTCTCACACAATTACAGCGGAAATGGTCAAACTAAATGCCAGCCTACATTCTTTGAGGACGGAATCGCGGCAGTTAAAAGCGTTAGCAAGAAGCTGTCATAAGCTAACAATGTGTGAGGTGTTTACGTACCAAACGGTTCAGCCTTCTCCGCAGCATCTTCTCATTTATCTTCTTGGATTTGGCAACAATAACGAACTCTTCTGGTCAACGGACGCCTCCAGGTTCTGCTTCAGCTTCTTCACATTTAAGTCGGCACACCTCCCTAGCTATCTACTGTTTACTATAACATGAGTTCTAGCTATATGAAATGCTGCAGTGGTGCTACATCGTTTCCATTTTGTTTGATTTCGGTGTCTTCGCACCATTCGCATTCTCACCGCCCAGAATATGTTCCGCTTTGCGGTGTACTAGTCGCGCTTCGCGTGGCTGAACACTGAGAGTCAGTGACATTCCTCACTGCGCCCTGTTGCTGAGGCTCTACCGATCGTCTGTCGCTGTCAAGTCTGTCTCCTCGCTGGCTGCAACAGACACACCAAAAACATCACTTCCTCAGAAGCACAGGTCGCCTCACCTCCCTGTCATACATTTTTCTCTCCAGTACCCCCAAACGTTCCCACGTTCATAGGCTCCACCCTGCGAAGGTGCGGCGACATTCGCTCAGACTGAATTATGGGTAATGTTGTCGGAATTTGAAACTACAAACTTTATTTCTATAGCACCTTTCAAACATTTTTTCGTCTTTCACTGCACCTTATTTTTGGTTATGAAACAAAGCATTAAACATTTTTTTTAATGAGAATAGGATGTAGAGATGAGCGCACATCATTTAGAACCCAAAATAGCAACGATAAAAGATGGCAGCTGAGAAAAGATGCAAAGGAAATAAAACACAACCCACGGGAATGCAAAGGGAGAAAGGAGAATGAACTATGAGATACCACGAAGATTAAGTAACTGTTCATAATAAAACACAATTATAATATCAAATATAATCAAGATAAACCAGAAAAAGCACTCAGAGAGTACAAACCTCCGCCAAGGCACAACAGTTCCAAGGTTATGGAAAAAAATCCACTGACCCAAATGCTTTGTAGTTGGTCGCCTGTTGTCCCTTCCCCTTCAGTGCCTTTGCTCAGCCCAATAAGACCCCAACACAAAGGGAACATCAAAGGCACCAAAGGAAATATTGAGACTCAGACCCAAACTCCACCCCCAAAGAAACATCAGAGGAATCAAAGGAACAAACGTCGCAATTTTCAACTTGTGACATCACTACTCTAAATAAATGGATTATTATTTTATATTTTGTATTTAAATGCCGTGACACACGTAGTGTCACCAAAATCAGATCACCTCTGGGATTGGCCTCAATTGGCTGTGTATCACCAGGAGACACCGCCACATTGAGCTGAGTGTCATCAGTGTAGCCATGGAAAGGAAAATTCTGCCTCCTGATGATTTTGCCGTCTTTCCTATTTTCCTGCATATCCCTCTGAGGAGATTTGAGAGAGGAGGACGTTAATGATTGCACTTGAGGGATCATTGAGCCTTTATTATGATGCCTTATTTGAATTACATTACGGATGGGCAATGACTCTAAAATATTTAAATATTAGTTTTACAACAGAAAATCGATTGGTATCAATGGCTATTGTTTTGTCATAAAAATGGTTGCCTTCCTTTTTACCGCCTTTATTCTTTTTATGGGTCTGGCCTGGCCCTTTAAGAAGGTGACCTTTTATGGGTATTGTGCACCTCTAACTGGGTTATTATGGGAATAATAGTTTGGTTGTTATTGGTGTAGCCACAACCGCATGTAAGTATGTTGGATTACCTCCTTCCTGTTAGCAGTGTATCTTTGTCCACACTGAGCCTCTCAAGAGTAAGTGTGTGTATTCATTTTATTGCTAAAATAAACTGCCAGATTTCTGGTTCAGAGTGGATCCAAACTTTGTTTTTGCCACCAACCACTAGCCAGATTTAGGCTAAGTGAGCTTGGACGATTGGGGAGGTTTCCCTGCGGCGGGTTAGGGACTGAGAAGACGGAGAGAATAATATTCGAATATTGCAGGGTGTCTATTAAATGGTATTTTTTTCCCTTGGAATGCCCATCCCTAATATACATATGTTGGACATTAATTCAATATTGCTGGAAAATGGAAGCAGCTAGTTATTACTGCCTCTAACCATGATGTTGGAGGTAGTTTGACAGGTGATGCTGTCCAAAATATATTTACTTCCCACTGTCCATATTCAACAAAAGGTGCCAAGTGAAATGACTGATTACAGTGAGCCTAGATTGAACCATGAGACAGACCAAACATTCACAGCACTAGGGTATTATCTTCCACCCTCAGTGGGAGGGAGAACTAAGAGTACATAACATGGCTTGAATCAAGTATGCAGTATTCTCATCTGCAGATCTGAGAGTGCTGGACCGGAACTCCTTGTTTTTGGATCTAACAAGACATAAAGAACTCCTGGCCATGGGATATGAGCCGCCCGTCTTTGTATCAGAAGGAAGCACTTTGGGAAACTCTACACCTATGTTGCTCGATTTGGAGTTTGGTTAGATTGGCAGGACCTGAACGATCTTTGTGTTCCACCTGGAGTGATTTTGGAGTAGGTGCAAATTAATTCTGAGACTAAGAACATCATGGAGGTCATTATAGCCACTTACAGGAGAACCATTCATCTGTTAACTCTGACCTGCCTGGCAAACTGTATCTATTCTGACATCAATAGCAATACACTGTGCTCTTCATTCTGTATTTCTCGCAATCTTAAATATACTAGACGCTGAAAGCCATATTACAAGTCCTCGCTTCTAAACGCTACCTCTTTCTCTGGATTCCTTCTACTCATGTTCATTGCTTTCATTACTCCACAGAATAAGTCACTGAAACTATGTCACACATTTTAAATAGCTGCTACGTGTGAAAACTGCTGTGCACCCATTCATAGCACTCATCCGTGTAATAATATTTATTTCCGTCAAGATAGATAGATTGCGCAGGAGATCAGGGGCTAAAGAGCATTTGATAAACATTTTGTTGGAGTTGTTGGTAGATTTAGAGGCTGGCAATAACTCCAACATTAATGGAGAATACTGCCTGAATCTTTCCTTAACCTTGGGTACTGATGTGCCTTGGCGAAGGTTTTTTAGTTCAGATATGTTATCACATCTTTCTGCCAATAAGCCAGGTGTTGTGTATTCACTGCTGAAGAATCCAAATCAATGTTTGTATTAGAGGTGGTGTGCACCTCTGACTATAGTCTGGAGAAGAGCTT
The DNA here is from genome assembly GCA_009660295.1 of Lophius piscatorius. Classification (NCBI taxonomy): domain Eukaryota; kingdom Metazoa; phylum Chordata; class Actinopteri; order Lophiiformes; family Lophiidae; genus Lophius; species Lophius piscatorius. The sequence continues at coordinate 7,674 of VRLP01006263.1, forward strand.
TTATGACAAAGGTTACCAAGTAGCAACCATTCCTTAATATAATTTCAGAGCTGGGTTAAAGGTCCAGTCTGCTAGTTATTATATTTTGCCGCTATGGACGCTCACAGACTGGTCCTTAGAGGGATCAACAACTCGGATAGCCAGAACTAGGCCTAAAAGATCTGCAACATGGCGCAGTTTTGGCTCTTATGGGTAGCAATCAAATTTAACAGAGATGCTACTATCTATGTGCCAGATACCTGCACTAAGCACCGGTCCTTCATAGTATGCTTTACTACTTGTGTACTTGTACTATTTTCTTCTGTATGGACATGAACAGATTATTAAATGTTTGTGTGTATGAGTGTGCAATCACAAGTCTGTGAAGTATATCTTATATACTTACATTATTTCATTATTTGACGTTTCATCACTACTTAAGAGGTATATTTTCCTCTTACAGGTGAATGCACCTAAGTAGGAATGCAAGTCACTCCAGTTAAGAATCTACCAAATGTATTTTTTTACAGTTTTAAGTACTTCCACATAATATGTGATTTCATAAACAAAACTCTTTGCTCTCACCCTGCAAATAAATAATCCATCCACATACAAATATGAATGTGTCGAGCAGCTAATAGGCAGTGGTGAATTGTTAAGCTCATATAATTTGAAGGTTGTATTTGGCAAACCCTTGCACATCTTGTAACATATGTATTTATTATAATCTGTCACACCTGGGCTCATTGTTGTGATATAGATGAGAAACAATCACACAAAATAAAGGAACACAAGATAAAAATATACAATAAAAAAATAAATAAATTTTTTTTTTAAAACAGAACTTGAACATCGTGGCATAGTTGTCGAACAGAGCTTGAAAACTATGACAAGGAGAGTTTAAAATAGGTCACTTATATGAGGTATAACAGATATATGTTGGAGTTCATTCTGATTACATTTCAAAATGTAAATGTTTGAATGAAGAGACTTCGTGGAAAATGATTTGTTCCTTGGACGTCCACGTGCAGTACCATCTCTGCCCGTCTGGTGGGCATAGCCTACTGTGGAAGTGTCTGCCCAAGTCTAATCTCTTATATCAATGTTACACATAGTTCCAGTACAAATGCAGAGCAAAATAGACATACAGATAAAGATGGACAACAAATCTCAACTAAAAAGGGTAGAATGAATACAGGAAAATCGTTTATTTTTGCAAATACAGAGAAAAGAAAGTTGTATAAATATATTATCAACACAAAGTTTATTTGATTACAGGTATTGAAGTGGATCCTATCAAAAAAAACAAAAAAAAAACACAAGTAATTTGAACAAATATTATTACACATTGGGTTCAACAGTTAACATGTTTACTTCTGCTAAATCAGTCTAAGTGGTTCTAAAGACAATTTCTTAAACAAAATTGCATAAATATAAGTTCATGCAAATGACAATTTGGACTAAGACATTTAAAATTATTTTATACATCAAGTGTCCTGAATACTTTGGCGATATTACTGACTCAAAAATGTAGGGTGTGACACAGCTCTGTGTAAACCCAACATATTCATTATTATGTTTTTGTTTTTGTAAATAATCTGTGCCTCTGCAGGAAAAATACAGATTCCAAACCTAACTGCCTCAAAGGTATCGCTTCTTGCTACCAGCGTCGTAATGGCATAATAATGTGGAGTGACTGAAAGCTTTGAATTCTGGATTTGGATTATGTTGGTCAAATGAAAAATACAGGAAAGAAATCTGAATTAGTGTTTGTACGCCTGATGTCATCAGGTAAACTGTTCACAAAGAATTTTAGTGCTATTTGAAGCACATTTAACTTGAAGCAAAACAAAAGAGTTGCATAAGATGAAATAGGTATGTTCCAAAAAGAGTAACAGAAAAGATCTATATCCTCATGTTTCATTTATAAGTAAGCACCATCAAATCCACATTCTCAAAGATTTAAATGCACAAATGGAGACAAGGGTCATGGGAATGTTTGGTTACTTTGGATAAGTAGGCTAACAGTAGGCTACTGTTATTTAATATTGATTGAATATTGTTGAAATAAAACATATTTTCTGTCATAGAACCACCAAGACCTAACATTAAACAAAATTATACCATAACATAAATTCTTAAATGTGATGCATGCTATGTGTTTGTACTACATTAGTAGTTGAGGGCACAAAAATAAAACACTCATCGGTTCTCAGAAGCTCATTTGTATTATTTCCCATAACCTGAAGGACCTCGGCGGCTATTAATTCGTAGCACCAAATTTTGACTGTAACATTACTGTTCCTTATTTAAAATGAAATGTGGTTATTTTTTTAAACACCCGTAAGACAATAGTTTAGGTACGATGGATCCATAAAAAAGCCATTTGTATGTACTGTATTTTCTGCATTTGTTTGTGTGAAATGCATGATCTGAACAACAATACATTAGATGATCGGATTATCTGTGTAACTTTTTGTTCAATGAAAATAAAAATGATAAAGTCAAAAAAGCCCAAGGACGTATTTAGTTATGTCAGAGAATGAAACAGATTGACTTTAAACACATTATAAGGATGGACATGGGTTCGTGTTTGTTCAATTAAGTTGATTTCAAAGTTCAAAATTTGCTATTATTTCATCTAATATCCTCTTCACTGACACTTAATGTATTATATACAAAGGGAAACTAAAATATAAGTAGAAAAAAGCCTCTCTTAAGGAAAGTTAAGGGTTTTTAGGTGGTTCCTAAGGTATGCTTGAAGAAAATTGCCTTAAACAAATTTACAGCATATCTGTTGTTTCTGTTGAAATTAAACTCTAAGCTGTTCTTTCTTTTCCAAACATTTTTTTAAAAAGTTTTTCAGTACAAAATTCTGTTGAATACACAGCTGCCATTTTACTATAAATTGCAAAGATTTTTTCTAAAGTGCTTATTTTCCAACTGTGGTGCCAACACAACACAAAACATACAATATGTTCATCATCAAATCAGCTTTGACTGAAACCAATTTAATTATCATAAATAACCACAACAATGTCAACACATGACCTAGAAATTGTACCACTTTGTTGCAGGTGCATTACTGAATATTAAATATGCAGATCCATTATGTATGCTGCATCAGCACATTTTTATTATGTCAAAAAATCCCCTAACCATTATCTTGAAGCCAGTCAGAGTTGTTTTATCATTCTGGAGGTACCTGTCCAATGTTGGACTCCATCTCCATCATGTGGCCAGAAGAAGAAATGTTTCATTTTATTTATGCCTTTGGAGAAAGGCCCAAAGAACAAAGTCACCAAGTCAACTGCTGTGTAGGTTAGATGACTGTGTTGAACACAAGTTAAAGGAATTTACAGAAATATATAGCAACGTCATGTTAAAGGTAAATAAACTGTGCGCTCATTACATTACATTTAACATTTTAAGAGCTTTCAAATTGACTGATGTCAACACAGTTGACAAAAAACTTCCTTTAATAGAGGAAATATAAGTTACATAGATAATCCTACCATAACTTCTATTCAGTAGCCTCAATCATATGACCTTCCTCGTCATCGTCACCTACCTCTTTCCAGAGGAACATTACTTGCTATGATCAAAAGCTCCAGAGAAGATATTACATTTATCTCATGGTTTGATCGTTTCGAAAGAAATTTGAATAATATCTGAGCAAGACTGACTCACTGGAGAACTGAGGCCGCATCAAGGTGATCAAATGCTCAGACAAAACACTCAGACCCTCCCAGTGACAGGAACTGGGGTTTGACTAGTGAGCAGCAACAGTTAAAGAAACATCGATGATCGTGGAATATCTGTTCAAATGCTGTCTGAGAAATTTAGATAAATAACATCAAATAAAATTCAATTGAATGGCACAAAAATAAAACATCCAAAAAGATGTACAAAGATCACCAGAGCAAAAATAGTTTTAGGTCTAATCTTTGTCTTGCTTTCTTTCAGTACTGCTGTCTGTGATGGTGCAGATGTTGCGGATCAACTGGTGGCTCTAGTTCAATGGACGCCCACATGGTGGCAGCTTAGTAACATCGATGAGATCCAACAAACTTGTTGCACTGAGCACAGCAACATAGAAGATACTACAACTCACTTTGCAGTCAAGAATCTTGTCTTTTCTACATTTTATTTATTGTAATATAACACTATTATAATAGCAAATGCTTTTAAGGGCTGAAATTGAAGTAGTCCGTGTTGCACATCCTGAAATCATCTTTCAACGGTTGCTTTTAAGTGAGTTTTCCGTGTTCAACCCCTTAAAGAGTTCAGAGCACAAGAACAACACAAGACAGCACAGAAACAGAAATTATAAGGTAAACGTGGTAAAAATCATAAAAATAATGACAACTTAAAATCCAACCAATGTAGGTCTCTGTGATTTTCAGTGAGGACAACTGTATACCAGTAATGAAAATAGAATAAGAAGCTTGAGTGAAAGTTATTATTTTTAAATGTAAACCCAAGGCTCCAAAGGACGCTGACAAAATTATCTGTTTGAGAATATGTTCCGTACAGACACATTTATGACAACCAAAAGTATTTCGGCAACACGCGGCATTTGTTGGCACGTAATGAAAGAGGAGTTGTTTTTCTTGGGTGATACATTTTCTGTTAAAGTCTTTAATTTTTTGGAAGATATCAGATGATTGAATCTGATACCAAGAGATGCTGATGGTTCTGCTCAATAGCGAAGAGTACAGTAGCTGCTGGATTCAGGGGGCATTCCTTCACTGGTTCTTCCCTCGTGTCTCATTCGTAGTTCTGAATTTAAACTGACAGCCGCTGTGGAGGAGTTGGTAGACTTCCCCAGCCATCTGTCTTAGAGCAGCCCCCCTCGATACCCCATTTCCCTCCCTCACGCATCCCTCATTCCCACACTGGGCCTTTGTCAGCAGTTCCTGTCCCAGGACTAGGCGTGGCGTGCACAGAAGCTGGGGCGACCGTGGGTGCTTTCAGAGGCACCTGCAGATGGGACAAAGGACCAAGGGTGCTGGGGCTGAAGACAGATTGATGCTTTGTGCACTGGGGCTGGAAAGAGCAAGAGAGGGAGAGAGAGCTAGAGGGAGAGAGGGTGGTGGGGGATAGTTAGCTGAGAAGTTTTCAGGGAGAGGATTTTTTTGGGGGGAACATGGGTGAGTTAGGGGGCGAAGGGGGAGGTCTGTCACTCCAGTTTGTGTGAGTCCAAGCTTTGGAGGACCCGAGGAGATTGACAGCTTTTGTGGACTGCATCTCTGAACAATAGTCGTGCTTTAATGGGCGGTGAGGCTAGAGTAGAGCTTTGGGGAAGGTTTGGAGGGGCGGCGGTGCTTGGTGGTGGTTGCGGTGGCAGTGCAGGGAGGCGAAGGGATGTGGGGGGGCAAAGGCTTTACTGCTTTGCTTGGTGGGGACCAATTCATGGGCATTCAGTCCAAGGCTCGTTATTCACTGAATGCACCCAGTGGAGGAATGCAGCAGCATCAATTAGAAAGCGTTAGCAGATAGCAACACAGGGAAGAAAAACCTTTCTCTCCCTTTTGCTCACAGGACAACACAGTCCCACTATAGAAGGTGTCAGAGCCACAAAGCCTTTTTTGTGGGTCTCTCTCCATTACATTACCAGTGCAATATGTAAGGTGGGGACTCTTTTGATTTAAATTAAGTGGAAAAAACACTAAATCCTATTTTTATTCAGCAAGGATAATGGCGTTATACTCTATAAAGGTCTTTAACTACTTATGTGTGGCTTAAAATCTTCCCCAGCTCCCTTTCAACACCACCTCAGTGTCTTACTCTCATTGGGGCATTATATTTATTCAGTGGTGGAGGGTCAAAGACAGCCTGTTAAACAGAGTTGCTTGTAGTCTTAACTGCCGCATCACTTCTAATTGTGTATCAGTGGGTCAGTGGTTTGTTGTGTCGTCCCTAAGAAAGGAAGAGCGGATATGAATTTAAACAGTATCTTGTAAGGCATTGTTTGGAGTGGGCTCAGGCCACCACTTCAGACTCAGAGGACCTTTTAGAAAAGACTTTTTTTTCTATATCTTTCCAGACAGTGATATAAAAGAAGAGGAAGGAGTGGAAAACACTCTGACGGTGATCGCATGTCGGGGTTGACACACCATTCGTTTTTTTAAACGTCAAGAGGCCCGCCACATTTGCCCTTTGAACTAATTAGGCTGCACTAAATTGAATGCTTCTTCAAGTTGCACTGCGCAAAAACATATCCATTATTTGAAAACAAAAAAAATTGCTTTAATTTCAATCAGCCATGTCCCTTAGTGTTTCTGACTAAATTTCCAATTCATCCTATCGGTTAAAAAATGTGAAATCTGACTGGATGGGGGGGAAGCTGATCTGCATAGACAAACCTGAGCAAACTGATTTTTCAGTTTTCCATCCAAGCACTCAGCATCCAATTTGTCTCCAATTTCCTTGCTTTTAACACACAATGATACAAATGGCATGTGAGCTGAAATGGAAATTGGGAATTTTCCTCTCTTTAGGGTTAATGAGAAATAACAGGCAGGAACCTATTTTAGAAAGGTGTAGATTTCGATATGAGCAATTATGCATAATTTGAAGCCAAATGAGCCAAATTTGCATCCCCTGAAAAGGGAACCAGAGTTACACTGTATGAAAAGTGTTGTAAATTGGGGCAAACATGGCAATGTGCAAAAATGCATCTCCGCTGTAATTGTATAATTGCAGAAGAGCTTTAAATGCACAGCCCAATTAAACTTGCTTCTTCTGCAAGGCAACAAATAGTCAGGTTACTCTGAAGGAAAATATCAGCACATTTCAATAGCTGTCTCCCTCATTGGGGAGGATGTGTGGTGGGCTAATTTGCAGCAAAATGAAATATCTGATCAAATATGGGCAGATGTCTTCATACATGTGGGAGCGGCTGTGAATTGGATTGGAAGGGGCAAGATGGATGGATGGCCTCCTCTATGAGATAGAGCTTCCTGCCCTGAACACTGAAGGGGCACAGGAGGAAGTGGGTGAGAGAGGGGGAAGGTTATGCTCTCAGTGGGGAGAGAGATTTCTCTGAAACACCAGTTGATGGGTTTCTCCCACAAAGGTTGGAGTGATGCAGTCTGCACTGCTGTAGAACAGCCCGGTCTCTGTCTGGATTAGGGCCTGTAGCACACAAAGGGGAGCTCAAGTAAACGGTTCATGAATGTTGATTAATTGAGGCCATTTTTGCAGTGTGCCATGGAGATTTAGAGGGTAGAGGTGCGTTAGGGATTTTGTGTGTATGTAGGGAGAGCTGTTTGTGATTTCAGGGTGGAAATGTATTTATTTTTAACCGAATGTTTCAGATTTGAAAATCTTGAATGGTTGTGACATGAGTTTGATTCATATCTTCTGCAGAGATTCTTAATCTCCCTGACTTCAGTAAGCGACAGTTTGCTTGTAAAATATTCTAAGAGCTCAATAATGCTGACATGCTGTGACTATCTTTGGTCTCTGTGTGCTTTGACTCCCAACGGTGTAGTCAAATTTGCCCAGCTGGCACAGTTAGAAGCTCAGGTGGCACAGTCAGAGCTGAGGTTCCCACGATGGGGTGAAGGGGTACAGGTGTGCTGGGAGAATGAGGGTGGCCCAGGGCAAGGAGGGGTGAGGTACTGGCCCATAGCCTACCTCAATGGAGGGATCCTAGGGGCCAACTCAATAGCCAAGGTTCCACTTGATGGAGAGAGAAAGGAGCATTTCAGCCGCTGCCCAGCAGGAAAGATCTGGTTGTGGGGGACCTCTTTCAGGACTCACTGTTTGTCTGAAGGCTGTCACAGCAGATGAGTACTCAGCAAACAGCGTGAACAAGGATTTGAACCAGAAAACCAACAGAGCCTTGACAATATTGTGATTGGGCCTTGTCTCTTTAGAGGGGGCTGAAAGCCGAATTGAGAGCAGTAACAAGTGCACATTCAGAGCAGGAGCTGGATGCCTTTGGGTTGTGTTTTAGGGTTTGGAGGCCCGTATATGGTGGATAAAGCAAAATCATGTTAATCTCCATTTGCTTTCATCAAGACACAAAATGGGGGTGAACCTGAGGCAATTTAATTGTGTAACAAACCAAAGCCTTAAAAAGTCAGTGTTTAGTCTTGTTAGGTCAAAAGTGAGCGAGACCTCAGAATCCATCGCGCCAAAACAGAAGAAAATTACAAGCATTCATCACAAATGTAAATATAAGCTGTGGGAAAAAAATGAAATGTAGTTTATTCATGCCATCCAGATTTTTATCAAAGGATGCGATATGAGTCTGCTGTGAATGTTTTGTAGATGATATTTGTACATCTTTTCCATCCATCCATTCACGCACGCACACACACAGACACACAGACACACACACACACACACACATGCACACACACACAAACACACACACACACACACACACACACACACACACACACACACACTCACATCTATTTTTGCACACGTTTACAGAAGACATTCATTCCGTCCAGCCTTCATGCTTATTCACTTATTGTGACTCACACATACACACATGCACCTTTGCTTTGTCACCTGATTATTACCCAGAAAAAGGATTAGAAGGGAAGCGGCTGCATTCCGGTGGAGAGTGCTTTATTGTAGCAGGAGAAGAAAGAGAATTACTCATATCACACCTGCTGTAGTAAATAAAGATGCTTTGATTGAGCTAACGTTTTTCTAATTCTAAACTTAAGCAAACTGTTCTTTAGCATTTTGTCGTGAAATCTATTTTTTTTATTTTATATCACTGTGTTTGCACACCATCGGGCATGATGATATTTATCAGCTGCTGGCAACATATATAATGTGGAGTGGGAATGAGTGAAATCAGATTACGCATGAAACAAACTGATTATATGCTTCAGTTTTGTTTCCCCACTGACTTTGTATACATTTATCAACCTATTTATCTGTTTGATGGTAAGTTAGAGGGGAATACAAAGAGCAATGTTGTCCTCTGAAGGAGTTGGGCTAACTTTGAAGGTTTCTGAAGAGAGAGGCTCATGATGGAATGGGACGGGAAGGACTGTGACTTCTCCATTGAGTGCGGAGGGGCACGCTGGATTAGCTTGATTTGCCTGTGAATAGGGGCATTCCATTATTCTTGTTAGGGAGCTGTCACATCAAATTGAGAAAGTGAAAACCTCCTTTTATCAACCTTTTCCAAGTGAAACTGAGCAGGCAATCAATAACTGAATTCAAGACGGGAAAGTCAAGCAGAATGATATGCAGTATTATAAAGGGGGTATTTGTCAAGTTCCTTATGGAAAAAGTGGATAACATGGTAATTTTGGCTCCAGAAGTTGTTGAATATAACAAAAAATAAAGAAATAAAGCCCTTGCAGCATAAACAAAATTATACTCTATTTTTTTTTTAAATGGTTTTGCACTGATAATGTAATGGTAAGTAATTGTATTATAAGAATATAAAAAAACACTACTGCCTAAAAACTGCCAGTTAATGATAGTTATGAAACAATATTAAATTAATAATGACTTATGGTATATACATATTCATGGGAACAATACGAGTGCAACAAAAAAAATAGAACATAGAAAACTCGATAATAAAAAAACTTAAATATTTGCTGTGAAAAATAATTCACATTTAGTTTAACCTTCTGTCAAAAAGAATCAGCAAACCACATTCAAAATCATTTTATTCTATTTAAACTGAGTTGAAAGTAGAGAATTTAAAGACATTACACCTTCACGCTTCTATTTGGAAGTTGTCACCAAAAATGCATTTTAATTTGTCACTCATTTATCAAATTACAATTATGATCATTTTGCAATGAAATCAATAGAACACAACCACGATTACAACACCAGACACACCGGGAGTGGCTCACTTTTTATTATACGAATGCCACCATATTGTTTTGGAGTTTCATTATATTGCCCTTATTGTGCCATTGTACTTGTTCTGACACCATGATAATGCCTGAATACAGAGGGAATTATGCTCCGTATAAATAGATCCCATAGTCAAGGATCGCTTCAATTATCCCTCTACACATTGACAACAAGAAGAGAATAAAAACTAAAGCCTTGGTCCAAGCTGGTTCCAAGGTTCTCTTCAAACATTGTTTTGACTATTGTTAGCGGGGCAGAGGAACATCATAAGTATCAATGGCAATTGAGAAAAGAAATACATTTATATGATACATTAACCTCTTTATACAATCATTGATGACAACTGTGAAAAAAACGCTGATATAAAAGTAAATGAAAACTATAGTTTTTGCTACTTATAAGCTGCATCTTTTTTTTTAATATACCTTTAATAGGCTGATATGCCTCAATAGTGACTGTAATATATTGTGCCTGTATTTTACTGATGCAGAGTGTCTTCTGAATATCATTTAAAAAAGTATTTACAGATTTTCTATCATACTATATTGCCCACATTGTTATGGAAAAGACCTCCTGTACATTTAAACCATTAATCAACACATTTTCCCATATTACTGCTTTCAATTTTTACGCTGGATGGAGAAAATGAATCGGATGATTTGGCTTCATCAATCAACTTGGTAATTGACGCCTTAATAGTTATACAGTTAATTGAGCACCTTGATTGTTTCCTGTCACTGTTCAAAGTATTCAGATACATAACTCATCCACCAGACATTGCTGCGGACATTTTGGTGAATTTGTAAAAAAAAAAAAAATGTATTGAATTTTTGTCTGCCTTAAATTTTAAAAATATTTATCAGAAACTATAAAAGCAAAAGGTGTTGTTAAAACTACAACTACTAAACTGCTGCTATTTTGAAGAAAGAAAAAATGCAATTAGGATTTTGCGGAGAGCTATGTTTCCGACAATAAGTGCATTTTTGGTTTTCATCAGCGTAATTGTCACCCATCCATCTTCTGTGCACAGTGAGTTGATAGCAGCCGATGAAAAATGACTCATGGCTCTAATGAGAGTCTCACCTCTGAGTGTAACCATGTTAGCAACCCTCCGTGGTACAGCAATTCCCCATTTATTCCACTTCACTGTCTTTTCTCCATCTCATATACCTTCTTTTTTTTTTACCATCAAATGTTCACGTAGCAAATCCATTCCTTTGGATTCAGGCAGTCCTGATATGATTTGAACAGGTTAGCCGGGGGCTGAGGGGCCGAGGCTGCCGAGAGACCATTGATGGCTCCTGTATGTACAAACTGATCTCCTCTGGTAGGGAAATAGATGTAAAATAGCGTTTTTCTTTCGGGGACTAGGAGTTAATTTAATCCAGTTGAATTGAGTTACAGAATACTTAAATTCTGGCTGTTTCCCACAATCCTGCTCTGAATGCTTCACACACTGAATGAACCACAAAGTGAAAAAACTGTTCCAACTCCAGAGTGCAGCTGCAAGGTAATTATCATCAAGCACCCCTGCATCTGTGTACAAACAATCCCACAGCTGCTGGCATTGATACTGTATATGCACAGAAGAGCAGAGAAGATCAGGATGACCTCAGGGCTCCAGTGTTGCTTCCAATACCATGACATATTCATCTGGGATGTATTTGTGACACCTAGGAACACTTAACTTGTTAACAATTTTCAAATGAGCTCTCTATATTTTTGTTTTGAGTGCGTCGTCGTTGTTGGTATTGAAAGCTATAAAAATCTTTGTATTAATAGGCAAAATCAAGGAAACAGAAATAATTTTGTACTTATTGAAGCACATAATTCAAGTGTAAATTGAATATTTTATATCCACATGTGCAATATAGCACCTCTTTATGCCTGTCAAGTTGCCTGAAGGCTCTAAGCTTTTTAAAAGTCTTACATACTAAACTAAATCATACTTACTGAGATGCTAAAACTATAAACTCCATGTTTCTAAGTTTTATCTCCTATTTGTAGGTTAAAACAGTGTTTGGTTCCGCAGACTCTGAATGAATGGGAAGACTGAACCACCTGCAGGTCAACAAGGTATAACAGATCTAAAATAATTACTACATGTCACCCATCTACTGTACGTGCACAGACGTGCTACTTGATCATTTAGTTGTTACCCTGAGGCTCAGAAAATATATTAAACTAAATTCAAACCTTTCAATAAGAGTATGTGGGTGAGTGAGTGAGTGAGTGAGTGAGTGAGTGAACTTTTAATAGGTGAGGCAACATGACGTCCAGGAGCTCCTTACTCTCTGAGCAGCTGACAAGATCAGCCTCCATCTAAAAATGAGGGCGTGTCATTGTTTTTGCCATGTGAATCCATTTTTTACAGCTTGCTGCTCTGAGGCATATTGAGAGATCAAATAAAGCGGGTCTGGTGCTCATATCCCCCCGGTTTGCTTAAATGCGATGTAGTTGTAAAGTGGCGTCTATGTTGTTCCACCTTTGAGTTGGCAGCAGAGGTAGTAACCGAGATGAATAACACACTGGCAAAAATGTTGGATAGAGGCAGAATGGGGTTTTGAATAAGTATCTAGTAGCATATAGCAGGTAACTCAAAGATGAAGGAATTAACAGAAATTCTTTTCAAAATTAAATACAGAACAACGTCCAGAAAGTCCATACGATCTGAGCAGGGAATGAGATCAGCTGCCATGTAACAGGGAAGGTAAATTATGGTTATTTTTCCACATCCATCCATTTTCTAGAAACTTCTCAGGGAATGCAGTGGCTCATTACATGGAATGACGAACCGGTGCATCACTTCTCTGTTCAGTGTAATCAAACAAAAGTGTGTTCTTTTGCTATTGTGTATGTATTTATAAAAAGGACTGGTGAGTGAGTGAGTGGGTGAACAAATGTGTGAGCGAGGCTTATTTGAGAGAGCAGCGTGATTGAGGAGGACACTGTGGGATGAAACGGAGGATGACTTTATGACACTGAGGGGACAGGATCAGGGGCAGAAACAGGGAGAGTGAGGCGGAGGTGGAGGCGGTGTGGGGAGAGGGGCAGCCCTGGCTGTCAGCTTGGAGCGGCTGCTGGAAGACTCAGCGGGAGCCCAGCTTGGCCCCCAGGATGCCTTGTCACCACGGCGAGGCCCTGGAATGCACCCACACACAATGAGCTCCTGGGGCTCAGAGGGCACTCCGATTTGATAACCACATTAAAGTTCCAGCAACATCTGTTGGGGTGCAAGAGAAAGGCCTACTGGCAGGCTTTAACCCCCGAAACTGGGATCATTAACCCTCAGCCCTGTGAGAGAAGGGGGATAACAGCCCCCTATTTGTCAGCCGCCATGCCCAGGGCTGCGGGGGCTAATATTTTACCAAAAACAGCGTGAGAAGTGAAGCAGCCCTGGGCACCATGGAGAGAACTCCTCCACACTTTGCACAAACATTAGCATTAGGAACTAAAGATTGTTTTTATTTCAAGCAAAAAAAAAAAACATTAGCTTAGCCGCCAAGGCAGGGACTTTCTGAATTTGTCCCGGATTAACATGGCAGCTACGTATTTTTCAATTCCCTTCTTACGCACATGATGTAAAAAAAAAAGGAAAAAGTAAACAATTGTGTTATTCTTTGAAAAAACCGCCATCTGTGATATTTAAGCATACACAAAGATATGTTTTTTCTTCCTATAATTTGTCAATGTGTGGTTCGAAGCGAGGGGGCAAGGTTGATTGAAGATGGAAAAATAACAGGTGTCCTGTCACAAACACACGTCTCGGGCTCCAGGATGCTCTGGTGCTTCGTGGGTCAGCGCCAAGCCTCATCCACTTCCACAGGTTTCAAAGCGAAGGCCACCTTTATGTAATGAATAATTAAGAAAACAAAAGGCCCTGAGGGGATGAGAGGGTGGGGGAGGAGGGAGAAGCTGTGGTTGTCCATTGCAACTGGGCCAGATGCAGCAAAGAGAGCTGAGGTTCTTCCCCTGTGTTTCATAGAAAACATCATACTAAATGTATTCCCTGGAGATAAGGGCCTGCAGGAGGTGCCCTCAATGCACAGGGTCCTCAAGTGCCTCCGCACAAGTAATCCCATTCACTGCAGCTCATTACATGGGCAATTAAGTGCTGGGGTGGAGGAATGGGTGGGGTGGGGAGAGTAGTGGTGAAGAAGTGTGTATGTGCATTTGTATATAAGTAAATGGAGGGGTAACGGAGGCCCATCATTGGGTTTTAGGGAGAGAAAAACTCCACCAATCCAATTACACTTCGCCAAGCTTGTGCTTCTCTAGCCAAGCCCCCACCCTGCTCCTTCACCTGGGCTGGGTCTCTTTGGACACCTGCTTCTCCTAATGAAGATCCATGGCTTCATTTCCATTTCTGGAGTCATATCAGAGACTGCCAAGCACAAAATAGGCCTGTTTCCTCTAAGGCCTGGAGAGCCGGATAGAATGACACGGTTAAGTGCTCTGGCAGAGCAGGGCAGCTGCGGAGCCTGAAGATGGGATTTGGTTGGGGGTTCTGAAGTGGGGGGCTCTGATAGAGGGGAGCTGATGTTTGGATTAGCTACAATGGCAGCCGTGTGCTACCTCAGCAGCTCCTCAGCACTAATGAGGCTTTCTGCAGAGATGGAGGAGGAGAGGAGAGGGCATGAGGAGCTCAAGAAGAGGAGAACAGAGGGGGAGTGTACCGCTACACACCTACCTCACACACTACTCTCACCTCTTCTGCTGAGAACAGAACACTAACTCTTGAAGATACATACCAAAAAAATCACAGAGACAGGTTTGTGTTCTGTCACAGACAAGTCCAGGTGTCAACTTAACCATCAGTGCATGAATTGTGATTTTTATATACTGTTTAATCATTCATTATTTACAGCATAATACACCAACTTTGCTCTACGGGTTGTTGTTTTTTTCAAACACATTATCAGAGTTACTTAACTTTTGGGCAGGTATTTCATATCCTGCTCTTCCCAACTTAGTTACAGCAGAAACGTATCCCTTATGTTCTAACCTCACAATGAGGGGTTAAAAGCTGCATATGTTTTCTTTCAAAAACGAAACCGTTAACACCGGCCCTGAGCCCCCCCCCCCACCCCGCCCTTTTACCCCCGGTGCAGCGATGATGCGTGTGTCTTTCAATACTGTGGTTGAGGCCGTGCTTGTTAACATGTTCAAGCTCACTGACTCCTCACACAGCGGTAGGGCCTCGGAGCTGCGCCAGGTGAGGAAGAGGATGAGAAAGGGAAAACAAATAAGGTGACAACCACAGCTTCCTGCTTCACACCAGAGTTGCAAAGAAAAAAAATAAACAGAAAGATTCTGTATATCAGTGTCCGTATATAACCATGGCAAATAGAAGAAAATATATCATAGAAGTAATCTAAATACATCTTATAATACTTTGAATATAGGGCATCTGCAATATGAAAAGCATGTAAGAAAATAAGTCAGAATGTAAAGGTGTCCTGGTTCTAGTGATGTGTGTGTGTATACGTGGGTTAGTGGTAGGACGTGGAGGTGGGGGGTTAGGTGAGGATTGTATAAGGTGTCATTTTGCAGGCCCCTCTGCACTCACCTGGAACAGAGCACTTCCCCTCTCTTCGTCTTATCAGTTCCCAGAGGAAATACCTGCTGCAGGTAAACACGACCCTTCGACCCCTCAGCCATCCACTCTGCCCCACTCTCAGCAGTCCTGTCCTGGAGACCGTCTCAGTTTAAATCCAAGGATTAGCTCGACCACGAGCCTTAACAACCACCTCTGAGCCTTACTTCTGCACACAGCCCCATGTCTGCGCCCAGACCAGGTCTTCTGACCACCTCTTGGCCCCGGTGCCAGCCACCTTAGTTGTTGTTCTTCATGCACCAGTGATAAAACCTTTATCCCCTTACTCCATCCGTCTCAAATTTAATCTTATCTACATATCACCAGGTGTAACTGAATATCCCTGTAATCAACCAAGGTGTCTTTAGCTCTATTTTGCATTGTCACAGGAGTGATTTATTTGGGGATAAACTGGCTAATAATAATATGTCATATGTCACAATCTCGGAAGTAAGCATCATTAGAGTCTGAGAAATATAATGACATTTCCAAGTGATCGCATTAAAGAATGATTGTCATTAAAATGGATATACAGATTCTACTTTTAATGACTTTGGAGTTTAATTAATTCTTCAACAGTATCTAGAAGGGAGTTTCTAATAAATGTGGGGGCGGTGATTTATTTTTTATTACTTCCTTAAGAATTAAAATAAGACTTTTTTTGTGAAACATGACATAGCCAGCGATCACAGCAGAGCGAAGGCACCACCCCTCTCATTTTACAGATGACATATGTACATGTTAATTTGGTTGGGCACCCATGTGAACGCACACAGTCAAATATACATACATACGTTTGACAAAGTTGTGCTCACAAAAATGTTACATTCATGCAGATTTCTAAAAAAGACAGCAAAATATTATAATTTTAATAATATATTTTATTATTCTCGCACCCAAACTGAAAAGCAGTCAATAAGTGGGCACAATATATCACAACAGAGAGAGGAGGTCTTAGCAATTTGTGTGTGTGTGTGTTTCTTTGAACTTGTTCTTTCAGCAGACCCACTGTGGTGTTAATGGGGGGATGACGAGGGGGGTCCGATAGGCACTGCTGATAAAGTCAAAAAGGAAACGGCCTCCCGAGGGACAGATGGCCCCGCAAGTAGAAGTAAAATTCCCAAGCGAACTCCACGAGTGTACAGGGCGTTGCTGGTCCGGCCACTACTTTTTCCTATTTAAAAACCCCCTTCTGCAGGGTAAGGGTTACTCTCTCACCCCTGGGACGCTCCCCTGCCCCTCACCCCACCCTCAAATCCTACTCCCCGCCTCTCCACTGTCACCTGAGCCACACAGGTAAATGCTTGACTTTATTTGATGGATGCGGTTTCCCACGGCGACAGTGATGTACGCAGGGTCAGCAGCACCCCCCATCTCCCCCCATCTGCCTGAGTATGGCGCTGGAGTGGTGATTTTCATGCTGATAACCTCCTTGGCGCACCCCTTCTCGGGGTGAGGGAAACTGGAGAGGACAGGACATCCTGTGTGATGCACCTGAGTGTAGACCTCATCAAACTGAAACAAAGAGAGCTCCGTTCTTTGACTAATTGCCAGTTAAGACATCTAAACACATCAAAGTAGCATGATTAGTGCTCGGCTGTGAACAAAATGATGTGTGCAGGTGTCTGTCTCAAGTATTTACTTATTTCTAGAATTTTTGCAAAAGTCATGTCACATAATTTGAAATTATAAGACAAATGCCTTTAACATTAGTAATATTAATTTACAGCTGCTATAGAACCCTTTATAGATTTTGAGGTTATTTTCACACCTTAATTAACAAAAATGTGTTTTATCTCTTTATCAGTGACAGACCCTCCTCTTTCTCCTCCTCTCTCCTCCTCATTATCAGAAGATTGCGCTACATTCAAGATAAGCAGGACAATGGCAGGGGTGAAGGCCTGGATCACAGTTGTTTCTTATCTCTCGCCTCATCTGCAGCCTGTGGTGTCTCTGTCAGAGGATGTTGTTAAACCAAGTCAAACACTCAAACATCCTGTGGCATTACCCTGCCTATATTACCCACAGCCCCACACACACACTTGGCTGTCTGGCTACTGTGTCACATTTCCCAGAGATGCTGTTTGCTGTCATGAGGAGAGTCAGACTTTGATTCTGGACGACTTGTTGTTATGAGGAGATTCATTCTGACTTTGAGTTAAACCAAGCCTGAATATTGATTATAATGATTGCGATAATTGAAGTTTCCGAATGGCTCGAATTCAAATAACCTAGTTAATTATCTGGCAAATTTAAAATGATGACCCTCATTATGGTAAAAATAATAAATAAAATCAACTAAATACAGAGTTAAGTTCTAACTTTAGAGCAACTTTGAGAAGCAGCGATCTTCAAACTGCACACAAACACACATTTTCTCCTGTGAAGGAAGGTATTCCCCAGTGCTGGAAGGTTAATATCTGAGGCACTTGTCAACAATGGTGCGTTATGAGGTGCTGCGGCAGTAATAAGGTCTTTGTTGGGACTTTAGAGCACAGCCACATCACATCATTACTCATCCTGGGAGACCAGTTGCCAGTCGGCATGGCAACTGGGACTTGGCTGAAGCCAGGAGCAAGACCAGAATCTCAATGCACTGAGGGAAAAGACACAAAGAATGTTCTAGTGGAAGGAAAAAGTTTAGAAGCGGCCACGGTGACCCCACACCGCTGCCTCAGAGATGGGAAAGAGTTGGTCGGAAACGAAATAAATAAGATAAAATAATAGGAATCTTTACTGAAACACCTGTTAAGAGTAAAATCATGTAAATTACAAATAAACATTTTATTACAAGATTAAATTGCAAACTAATATTTACATATATGCTCACATTCTAAAACATTTCATCCTGCAAAAATAATTAAATGTATTAATTAATATATATGAACGATGATTTAGATGGTAAGACAAGGAATGGATTCATATCGGTGTTCCTCCTTTTCCATCTAGACCCATTTTGAGTCAGTGAACTGACAGATTAGGGGTGGGCAGTGCAGTCAGTGGAGGTATGCAGCGGTTTAAGAGTTTTATTCTACAGGTTACTGGGTATGTTGGGTCAGTATGGAGCGGTCAGCAGCTGCTGCCTGGCCTAGGTCCCACAGTTCCCAGGCTGGGGGGATTGACAGGCCAGTAATAAAATCAGGCGCCCTGGTTGGGCTGTGTGCGGCCCATTGTTCACCCAGCAAGGCCCACGGCTGCTGTTTACTTTCTCCCATATGCATTATTCAACGGCACAGGAGCTCCGGGAGAAAGGGGCCCCATTCAGGGATCCTCTTGCCCTTGTTTTGTTTTGCTAATTTTCAATTAAAATAAACCATCTCTTGCCAGTGCCATGGCTGAGTGGGGATAGAGAGAGGGACACTGTCCCTGCCATTAGGGCCAACTGAAGAGATTAGACCAAATGTATGGATGAGGATGAAGTGGGATGTATCATCTATGTTGTCAGTGATACGTTTTTTCTCTAACAGGATTTAAAGGAGAGTGGTTGTTGAGACAATGAGAGCAGTTATTGTTTCAGATGAGAGCATACGCTGGATTCTTGTTTATGTTGTTGTTGTTGACTAAGTCCCTAAGCACGGCCTCATTTTAAAAAGAGAATAACACAAGTGAGCAACAATCAAACATCTTCATATTTATTTTCAGACAAGTATTCCACTGAAGCATATTACAGATGTCACCCTTGGGGTTGCAACAGGAGGATCCCCCATATGTTAGGGTAAAGTGTGAACAAATCACAAAGACAATGACTTGTCAATAATGAGTCCCAGAGGTCTTTAAATTAAGCTAGTCTGGACTAATCAATAAGTCCAGTGATAGCTCGCCTTTTCAGACACCTCTCTCTCACAGGAGGGGGTTGAGCCAACCTCGCAGGGTGCGGGGACAGATGCGGTGACAGCGGAGAACTGGCAGAGTTAAAGATTCACCACACATCTGTCACTTCAGCCTACTGACAGCCTGCTTGCCTGCCTACCTTCCTGCCATGGCTACCTGTGGCTGTGGGTTGGTCTGCTGCAAACTCCTACCATCTGCACCTCTCTTTTGGGGTCCCTGGTGGATGCCTGATTCCTTTCATGTCCCCAATCCCTTAAAGTAACCATTAGAATGCAACATTTTTATTAGAATTAGAATCAAAAGGCATTGGTGAAAAGCATGCAGTCACAAAAAACAAAGCATAAATAAAAAAAGTGAAAAAGGAAAAATAGACAACTTTAGTTACTTTACACATGACATTTTCTCATTCCACTCTTGTCCAGGAAAACTGTGTACAATATCTCCAAATGTGTGGATTTTGAATATTTGTGATAAACTAAAGGATTGGGTGTTTCTTTATTGGTTTATAACATTCTGTGAACCTTCAAAACAAACTATCTAAAAACCATCTTGGCTTATTTGCAGAATGCATGGTTTAAAAGGTGAAAACAGACTGACATTATAGAATGTTGACCTCTAAAGATATGTGGTTCCCACAGGAGAGTGATGGGATCAACAAGCTGTGATAATCAAGCTACACAACAGCAAATGAAGTGATTCGAATTTCTTACAGCTGTTCAATACTACATACGCCTTCATATCGAAGCAACAGTAACATTAATCCAAAATATCCTATATAATAATAAAACATTGAATTGGATAATTTCTCTGATCAAGGAGAAGTGTAACTTTTATACCTTAAGTATGTTTATACTTTTACAAAGGTTTTCATTACAGGACTTTTTCTTTAAATTGAATATTTTCAAAGTGTTGTATTAACACTGATAGTTATGTACAAGATGAAAGTAATACGTCCATCACTGCCCCCCACTAACACCACTATACACCAACACACACCTGATGGACCTCATCCACTTCTAAAATTATCATTACAAACATTTGGAAAACACTGCCAATTGGCCGTCACCCAAAGCCTAAACTCTCACTATCTGTCAAAGACTGGTAATTACAGTTTAGCAACCTGTTCCAGCCTGCTTTGAGCCTGACAGAAGCCAACCTACATTCAACAAAATCATTTTCAACGGCAGATACTGTACATTGTATCACCTATGCTATGGACGGAGGTCCTGCTCCTGTATGTAAAGAGAGATGGCATCAGAGAGGTGGCCTCTGAGTGGCCGAGGATGGCCACTCAGAGGCCACCTCTCTGATGGTGACTTGTGAGTGGGGATGTGAAAGTGCAGGGTATCCTGGCTTGACTGGACACAGTCTGTCCACCCACTGGGTGCAGGTGAACTCTCAATGCAGCCCTCGGCACCTGCCCTCTTTGTTCCCTTGTTGATGGCTTTATGGCGTGAAGGGGATCCGTCTGTCAGGCTCTCGTAAAGCCAGCGACACGAGGCAGTATAAAAGCCACACTGCTGCCAGGGCATTGTGTGGGGCCCCATGGCTCCCAGAGTGACCCCACCAGCCACTGGTAGAACCCAGTTAGCACCAACCACAACTAGAAACAGATAGATAGCTAGATAGCTAGATAGCTAGATAGATAGATAGATAGATAGATAGATAGATAGATAGACAGACAGACAGACAGACAGACAGACAGACAGACACAGGTTAAGATAGATAGACAGACTATCTATCTTCTGTCTATATAGATGGATAGACAGAAATACACATATATAGAGAGATAGACAAACAGACAGAGAGACATATGTATAAATACACAAATAGACAGACACATATATAGATAAACAGACAGACAGATAAACAGATAGATAGACAGACAGACAGACAGACCGACACAGGTAAAGATATATAGACTGACAGACCGCTACAGGTTAAGATAGATAGACAGACAGACCAACACAGGTAAAGATGGATACACAGACACCTGTATAGATGGATAGACATACAGACAGACTCATATATAGAAAGACAGACACTCAGACACATATATAGATAGATAGACAGACAGACAGACAGACAGACAGATAGACAGATATACACTCACATGTATAGATAGATAGACAGACAGAAAGACACATATATGTGAAGATAGATAGACAGACACATGTATAGATGGACAGACAGACAGACAGACACACACGATAGATAGATAGATAGACAGACAGACAGATACACATATCTGTCTGTCTGTCTATACACGTGTCTGTCTGTCTGTCAAACTATCTATACATGTGAGTGTCTATCTATCTGTCTGTCTATCTATCTATCTATCTATCTATCTCTGTCTGTCTGTCTATCTATCTGTATGTCTGTCTGTCTGTCTGTCTGTCTGTCTGTCCATCTATACACGTGTCTTTCTGTCTGTCAAACTATCTTTACATGTGAGTGTCTATTTGTCTATCTGCCTGTCTGTCTGTCTGTCTGTCTGTCTGTCTGTCTGTCTGTCTGTCTGTCAGTCAGTCTGTTTGTCTGTCTGTCTATCTATCTGTCTATACACATGCCTGTCTATCTATACACGTGTCTGTCTGTCTGTCAAACTATCTATACATGTGAGTGTCTATCTGTCTATCTATCTATCTATCTATCTGTCTTTCTATCTATCTATCTATCTATCTATCTATCTATCTGTCTATCTGTCTATCTACATAGATGGATAGACATACAGACAGACTCATATATAGATAGACAGACAGACAGACACACACACATGAGAGACAGACAGACAGACAGACAGACAGACAGACAGACAGACAGACAGACAGACAGACAGACAGACAGACAGACAGACAGACAGACAGACAGACAGACAGACAGA
>VRLP01006264.1:0-29810 GCA_009660295.1 Lophius piscatorius
AAAACACATATTTTTATTCTAGTTATGGTTTTGTCAGATCACAGATCATCATTGTAGACCTGATGCACCTGTGTGAACCTGTTCACTCTATGAACCTGAACTATTCACTCTATGAACCTGGACCATTTGTCCAGGTATGAACCCGGACTGTTTCACTGTATGAACCTGGACTGTTTCACTGTATGAACCTGGACTGTTTCACTATATGAACCTGGACTGTTTCACTGTATGAACCTGGACTGTTTCACTATATGAACCTGGACTGTTTCACTGTATGAACCTGGACTGTTTTAGCCTATGAACCTGGACTGTTTCACTCTATGAACCTGAACCATTCACTATATGAACCTGAACCATTCACTATATGAACCTGGACTTTTTCATTGTATGAACCAGGATTGTTTCACTGTATGAACCTGGACTCTTCCATTGAATGTATCTGGGCTGTTTCACTGTATGAACCCCAACAGTTTCACTGTATAAATTCTTGACTGTTTCCCTATAGCAGCTTCCTGTCTAGTACCACAAGTAGTGACAACTGTTGCGGTGTGTAACTTGATGGCTTTGATGTGTTGAGAATTGCCACATTGTTTTGGTTACAGAGTTTTTCACATATTCGTATGAGGCCCCCGATCCTCTTCCGTAAATACCAAATGTTTTATCTGTGAGTAAAACATGAGACTTTTAGGGTAATATTTTGCCGAAGACATTATGAACTTCTCCATTAATGTTATAAACGTTCATATGTTTGATATGTTTATGGATTTACACTTAAACCGTGTATTTAATATATACTCTCCATTATATTACACTATACTGTATAGCAGAGGTACTCAAATACAAATATTAAAGGTTCAGAAAAAAAATTGTCAACGTGTCAAAGGTCCATTTATTATAGTCGGTCAAGCCACAACCCATAATACTATTGTATTCCAAGAAAAATGTCCTTTTCATTCAAAACAACAGAAATACATACTAAAATCAAATAAAAAGTACCATTTCTATTTGGACATAAATTCAAATAAATACTCAAATAAAACAAAACCCTCCATAGAATGCTTTGGTAAACAAATATATCAAGATCTCTGAGTGAGCACTCTGTTGTTGTTGTTGTTGTTGTGTCAGTGACCCAGTAACAGCCTATCAGCGCATCGTTGGCATGGAAACGACAGCCCATCTACAGGTGCTGACCAAACACAGGACGCCTTTCTCCTTTCCGAATTACAATGTCGGTCGCCTGTTTACGTGACTTGTGATTTTTTTTTCTTACCTGGTGTTAACATGCGTCACCTCGGTCGGCGACCGCCAACAAGCGCCCAGAAGAAGAATCTGACTTATAGCAGGTGCGCTGGAGTGACTTTTCGCCCATCTAACCGTCCAAATATGTTCAAATATTTCAAAGTAACAATAAATAAATGTCTCTCCAATGCAGACCGCTAGTGGGTTTTTTTTTTAAAGAACTTAGCGGCGCGTTAGGTCACGACGCTGGGCATGCGCAGATACAACTCAGACAGAAAAGCATTTCCGTGCAGCGACTGGCTGTAGGAAAGGCTTTCCAGAAGGATTTAGACTACCTCCATGCAAAGGAATGAAGTCTAATTCAGAAAGGTTCTTTCCGATTATGCGTCTTTTCCGAATCTGATCAGAATTAGGCTGTCCATGTAAACCGACCTATCACACGTCCAGATCAGCGTCCGCAGATAGGCAGCCCGCGGGTCGGTTGCGGACCGTGGGCCGCCCATTGAGGGCCGCCGCTGTATAGTATATTTACTTTACGCGCTTTGACTTTTGCCGTTGTACATTTTTGACTGTAATTCCTACAAACATCATTGACCATGTCATAATGTTACCCACAATGCCACAGTACACCTGTAAATCAGTGTACGGCTGTGGGTGCAGCTCACGGAGCAGCAGAGCAAGAATGAAGCAAGCACAAACCTGCCGCACTTCTACCAAACAACCAGACCGAAATATAAGGAATCATTTAAAGCTGATAAGGGTCGCGACTGAAGATAGATGTGTCTCCAGTTAAACACCACCCACCCTTCTTTCTTTTTTTTTATATATATATATCTGTGCATGCATAAACCAATGCAGCGTCTAGAGGATGAGTCATCCCAGATGTTGTTTTAATCTTTGTTTTGGCTTCCAGCTCTGAACTAGAAATGTTTGGACTGCACCGCCTGCAGCGACACATCCAGGGCTTTTCCCCTTTGGAACCCTCTCCTGATTCAGTCAGAGTTACTCCAGGCTGCAAATATCTGAGAGAAAAAATGTTCTTAGAAACATATAAACAGTTTCAATAAAAGACTTTTCACTTGTGTCCAGACGTGTGGAGGCAGGATGAGCGGCGGAAGTCAGATCAGGTCCGTTAGGAACGTCTTAAAACTGTGTTTTCCTTCCAGGCCTGAGGGGAAGAGTCTGCGATGAGAAAGTCAAGGTCAAGGTATGCATTACGGCCATGGATAGGTTCACGTTATTTTCACTGAGCACACCGGGGCTATAACGTTACCGTAGAACTCTGAGTCAGAAAGAATCAGCTAGTTTTGGTAGAAATTAACCAAAATGTCAAATCACATCATAGAAGATGTTTTTTTTCCAAGACTATATTTTTATATAAATGCATATACACTTAAAAAAAAAACACTCTATTCTGCAAAGTGAAGTGGAACGTTTGGTGTATTGAACTTCCGACCTGCACACACACGTTTAACCCACACCCAGAGGGGGTGCATACGGGCCCTTTGGTGCTACTGTTACAGATATCCCTCATCTGTCAGAGCCCAAGACAATGCTGGTGCTGCTGCAAAAAAAAATAAAAATCGGGGTTGTGCCGATAAGAAGTCACTTTAGGTTCATACAAATCATTTAAGAGGCTCTTTGCGGGACCCTCCCTCTCTCCTGACCGGTGCTTCCCTGTAATTAAGGCTCTTATTCCGCCATCAAAACGGACCATGAAGAGCCGAGGCTCCCATAAATCACATAATTGGTGTTTTGGTGAGGGAACAAGCTCACTTTATCTGCTCTTCCTGCGTGTGTGTGTGCGTGCGTGTGCGTGTGTGTGTGTGTGTGTGTTTGTGCGTTTTAAGGAAAGTGACACATTTTCAGTTTTTTGTTTTGTCTCCAAAATCCTATAAAGGGTCAAACATAAACGGTAAATTCAAGTTTAATGCTAATGTTGACCGGCAAACTTTTATTTCTCATTTTTAATAGACTTCTATGTTATTTCAACAGCATTTTTTTCTTCTTAACCCTTTAATGTCCTGCTCAAGTTTTTGGGTGAACAATGTGTGCTATTTGACTGAACCTGTTAATATGTTTTTATGACCTAGTGGCAGCGTGTATATGCTAAAGAGTAAGGGGCCAAGGACGTAGCCCTGGGGGAAACCAGAAGTCAGAAGGCCCAACGAGGAGGAGGCATTGACCACTATATATATATATAGATATATATATATATCTATATATATATATGTATATATACATGGAGACTTTGAAAGTACTGGAATACTGCTATCCCATACTATCCCAGCAAGTGTCCTGTCCTACTAAGAACATAAGACCTAACAAGCACACACAGTACACACACTGTGAAGTAAAACGGTAGAACGTGGAGCCGGGAGGTTCTGGGTTTGAATCCACTGTAAAGAGCTGACTGTCAAACTTCCATTTTGCAGATTTAGGTTTTATTTTTAGAGTGTGCCTCCCTCTGAGAGCCTGTCCTCCAGCTGCTGCCCTCTCTGGGGGAAAGGACCTGATCTGAAAATGAAAGGTTGGGAGGTAAAAAGAGGAGGCTGTAAATAAAAGGAGGTGGGGTGCTGGAGTGTGGGGGCTCATGCATAACCCAGTGTCCTGTTGTTCACCTTTGAGGACGAGGGGTGGGGTGGGGGTGGGGGGGCAGTATCAGTGGTGATAGGAGCTGGGCCCGGCCTTTGTGTTGCTCGCCATATGCTCCTCTTAGGGTCAACAGAAAGACAAATACATCCACACACTCCCGACTCACAGCCCGTCTTTGAAGCGCTGACACTGACCGATATCGTGTGTCACTTCAACGAGGTCCAGTCCTGGTTCAACCCTGCAGGGTGCCGATGGTCTCTGAACAAGAGGTCACACATGTCCGCCTATTTACATGACTTATCTGCCTTGTTGACCCTCCTCTAACTTCTCCAGTGATGGTTTCCTTCTTCAGTGACGCAACGCTTCACATGCGGTCCGGCTATTCGACCGGGATTCACAAGGTCTCGGAGGTCAACCCCCCTCCCGCCTGCAGGAGGGGGTCCGAGTCTAATCCTAATACACAATTACGTTATGTGCAACCATCTATTCAGGTCAAAATAGATGGTTGCAGTGTGTTTGCCCCCGTCCAATCCGAGTTTTTCAGACCTGAAACTTTGGTGCAGACTAAACAGAAACGTCCAACTGTCCAGACTAAACAGCGTCGTTACGAGAGCGCCCACTCGACCGAACAGTCAAGGTGAGAGCTCCAAAACCCAAACAATCAGCTGTAAGACGCCACCTGTTAGCTGCTACACGACTGAGACTCACCATGAGTCACTTCATCAAGTAACCCACGCTGGTGTCCCTGGCAGCAAGGGTATATCCCCGAGAAGTCCCCAATCCCCTGCATTCTACAAGCAATCTCCCTGCTTGAACTCCTCCAATTATATGTCAGGTCCACAGTGTTTTTTGAAAAAAGGAAAATCAACCTAATGAGTAAAATATGAACTTATCAGGGTAAAGTATGAGGAAAGACTGCACCGGTTTAATCTAGATCGAACCAACGGTTATGAAGTTATGTCCAGAAACAGTGTTCTTCATGGAAAAGCTCCCCTAAGTGAGTAAAATAGGAATAATCAGAGTAAAATATGACACATACAAGACAGAACTACCGGAGTTGATTCATATGTGCCAGATTTGGACTAAATCGGACCAACAGTTCAGAAATGATGGCCCGTAATCTTTTGAGACAAACGTCCCCCTAGTGTTGGAAATATACAACTGCCCTTTTCCAAAATCAGTCCACTTCTTCCTCACACTAAGGTCTATGTATGTATAGAATTTGAAAATGATCCATGAAACAGTTTTGGAGTTATCGCGATAACACGAAGGATCTGTATGGGGGAGTTGGCGATAACGATTACCAAATATCCCAGACTTTATCTTTTGTTATTATAAAATATTAATTACAGCTATTTCAAGTATGCAAAACTTTAAAAAAAAAGGTGAAATTGTTGTACTATCAGTTCTTAAATCTTGCTTCATGGACTCTACCAGTTTTGGCTCACAAGAGTTTACACCTGCAGCGTACGAGCAATTCTCATCCACACCAATGTATTTCAGGAATTGTTTTGCGCTTACAGAAAATATAACAGTATTTCTTCAGGATTATGTTTTCATTGAACAAACAGTCTTTTGTCAGCAGAGCTTTTAGAGCTTTGCTGAGCTCATTACTGTGTGTGCTCAGGTGTGGCTACCTGGAACGGAACAATCTCTGACCGGAATCTCCGGCAAAACTCAAACTCTGGAATCTCACGGAGAGTCTGTTTTGTCTTTTCAGCTGTTTTCAAAACCCTGGGTGAAAAGAGAAAAAGAAAAGAGAGTAATGAAATGAATCGGTGTTGAGAAGTATAAGTGCCGTGATGACTCGTGAAACTCTGGAGGTCAGAGAAAGACAAGTCTGGAGGAAACTTTGTGATTTATAAAACATTTCTATGCTTTCCAGGAGCAGCTTTGAATATTAATTACTGAAAAACGCAATCAAACAAACATCCAAACAAACAAAAATAACAATCCGGATTTCCTTACGGGGACTCTGGAATAAGCAAACGATGCTTGGAAAAGGTGCAAAACACTTAAATAATGGTGAACATTACTTCGCATTTTGAGTAATTTCTGGGAAACAAAGGCGTAATGTGAAAAGGTTTCCACACAGTTCACCTTCACCAAACTTAATAGCTGCTTTTCCTAAATTAAAGCACTTATGTTACTTTATAATCGCTCAAATCATCTGAAAGTTAGCATCTTTTTTGAACTTGTAGCTTTGAAGACAACCCTCCATGGGGAGCAGGTCCACGGGGTCCACCTGCAGCGCCGCCATGTTTGTACCTCAGCCTGAATAACAGAAGAACTGAACTCTGGCTCTAGAGAAGACCTGGCACCTTTTTTTTTTTAGGTTGCAGAAAGATGATGGAGAAAAGCTTCAACTCTGAAAACCAGCGAAGAAGAAGATGTCTGAGTTGTTGCTGTCTAAGAAGTGAGAATACGGTGATGACAGAGATGTTCATCGGGAGCAGTAACCATTCACGCCATCATTCAATAATAATAATAATAATAATACATTTAATTTATAATGCACTTTACATTTGGATCAAATCTCAAAACAAATGGAACAGCAACTCGGGGTTCAGCATCTGGCAAGGACACTTCGACATGTGGACTGCATTGGCTCGGACCACCGACCTTCAGATAAGTGGACAACTGCTTTACTACTCGTCATGGAGTATAATGGGAAGCTTTAAGACATTCATTAGCTAATACATCACATCCATCCCTCCCCCAACTCTGGACCCTACCCAATTTGCATAACAAACCAGCTGGTCATATGAGGAAGTGATGTCCCCCTCCCTGCATCTGTCCCGATATCTGGACTTCAGATGCAGCCTCAGTGTGCTGACCGTCAGAGGAACTGTAGTTGAAAGAATCATTCACTCATTCATTCACTATCGGTGACCGTAACCACTTATCCTGTCCAGTCACACTCACTCTGTGCTCAGCAGAGGGATCTGAATCAACTGATCAAGAACTGGAAGACATATAGGCGTTAATGGAAATATTTGGAGATGTTGAGTATAATCAGCGTAAGTATGAAGTGGATATCCGAGACTACAAAGAGCCAAAAGATTACAACTGGTAAGACCGAAGACTATCTACCACTAAAAGTCACATGAGCATTTCACAAATATGCTCAAAGCCATGGTACCTTCCAATCAAACCTCAAAGCCGACCAGGTTCATAGAACTCTTTTGTGACCTCAGAAGGTACCACCCTATAAACTGTCTGATCTCCAGTCCTCAGAAGGTAGCACCCTATAAACTGTCTGATCTCCAGTCCTCAGAAGGTAGCACCCTATAAACTGTCTGATCTCCAGTCTCCCCTTGGGTTCCGAAGAAGTCCTACTAGGCCCAAACGCACTGGATTTTTTTCCGTTCTCCCTTTTGGGTTCCTCATAACTTCCTAACCGTTGATCCGATTTAGTCCAAAATCGGTGCGTAGGAATCGATGAGATCTAGCTTGTATGTGTCATATTTTACTATTAAATAGTTCGTACCCCCTTGAAGTGAGGAGGGGGGATTACGGCGTAGACCTAGTTCATAAATGTGTGTCTGTTGTTGGTTCTTTTTAATTATAATTAGTACACAACTTATTCCTTTAACGACTTAAACGGGCTGATGAGTTCTTAACGTCTTTCTTGTAGGTTTGTTGAGCCAAGGAGAACTATATTTCGCTTTCACGTAAGGAAGGCGTGTATGAGAGATGCACATAAAGAAACTTAAACCTTGAACAAACTTAAAAAGGTTTCATAAAACGTATGAAGTTTTATGAAACAGGTCAGAGATCAATCAGCGAATCCCAAGACACCAGACAGACTCTATCATTTCTCACCGAACCACGCCTACTTCAAACACTGCCATTCAATTAAACTGTGGGTTTTTTCTTTAGTTTGATCAAATCTAAATTCATACTACCGCTGAGAGATAAAAAAGAAAATCTGTCAGCTCCAATTATTAATCCATTCATGTTGTTATGTATTTCAACAGTTTGTTCCCATTTTCCATTCAATAATTCATCCATTTAATTGTCTTAATCAAATTAATTGAGCTACTTAATTGAGTTTGATACCCCCAACAGACCAGAGGGGCCTCAAACCCCTGGTTTACGTTTGCATCTGAACCGTCCAGATGGTGAGTCGCACTGAAATGACCTCCTATTCACTTATTTTGTTGTGGATCATAAACCGTGGACATTGTTCAGCCCCTCAAAGGACATCTGTCAACTGAACCGACGCTTGCATTCATGCGGACGCCCAAACCTCATGAAGCCTTGTGTGCGAAAGTAAACATCCCTTAGATGAAACTGTCCCGTTTCTCTAACACGCTGATTCATTCATTCATTCATTCATTCATTCCAATCAGGCAAACTTTGATGGATGAGGAGTGAGTCAACAGCAGAAATTGGGTTAGACAGGACACAGGCACAATCAATGTTTGTGTGGGTGTGTGAGTGTGACTGTGAGTGTGTGTGTGAGAGAGTGTGCATATGTTTGTGTGTTTGTGTGTGTGAGTGTGTGTGTGCGTGTGTGTGTGTGTGTGTGTGTGTGTGTGTGTGTGTGTGTGTGTGTGTGAACAGCATTCCACGGAGTGACAATGTAAACATTTCCCCATTCCTGAGGTATTGAAGGAGCCCTCGTCGACCTCTGAGCTGTCTCACCTGTACACAAGGTCACAGCTGAGGAACGTACGCAGCCGCCATCGACCCACGGACACATCCACACCGACTGTACACACCTTTACACACAAACACACCAACACATTCTGCCAACTGCACATTCCACAGAGCCAGAGAAGATTCTGGATTAAGTGAGCAGCTGAGACATGTGGCGACAGGTAGAGTTTGGCTCTGAGCAGCTACATTCAATCAGCGACTCTGGGTGTGAGGTCACACTCCAACTTATCCCTCTGTGTCCCACGATTCTAAAAATAGCCCTCAGTCGTTTTTAAACACAGTTGGTACATTAAGAAACAATAGCATTCATTACTGGTTCTGGTTTATGACACCGGTGATAAACCGCTCCCTCTTAACGGCCTCTCTCTCTCAAGCACAAAAAAACAGGTTTTTACTCTCCAGCTCATATTTCTCTTCATGCAGAACAATGAGAGGTATGTTCTAATCCCACGGAGTGTTCAGGGCCGGGCTGTTTATTACACCTCACTATGTTGTATAGTTGTTATAAAGGTGTAATAGAGGCCATTGTTGTCCCACATCGGGGATAAATGACAGGACAGGTGAGCTCTAGAGGGTCTTTATGCCCTCATAATAACAATAATAATAATATATTTAACTTATAATGCACTCAGAGGAGATCAACCACATCACGTAAAGGAGAATGTTAACTGATATTATCTTATTATGTATTTTACACCGTCCTGATTGATACAAATGTAATCTATTATAAAATGTCACTCCCAAAATGAAACTTACGACGGCCTACAACTTGACAATATAACCATTTTAAAAAAGCAAAAAAATTGACTTATCAGAAAACAAAGTTATAAAAGCGAACCCAACTTTAAAATACATAAAACACACTTTTACCCAAAACGAAACAAATCTACATTTTAGAAAACCGAAACTCAACTTAAACCGAAACACATCTCATCAATACGTAAAGTACTTTTTATAAAAAGTTAATTAAAATAACTATTTTAGAAAAGAAAATTACTAAAGCAACAATATATAAAAACACTTTTACCAAAGGAGAAATAAATTGACATTTTATAAAGCAGAATCACAAAAAAACGAACAAAATCTTTATAATACATGAAACACTTTTACCAAAATGCTACAAATTAACATATTTCTGCTTTTATACATTTTTTTTCAAACATGTAAATTTGTTTCACTTTTGGTAAAAGTGATTTACATATTGTAAATTCATTTTGCACTTCTGGGCCACCGTAAAAACTCTTCAGTCTATCGTTAAAGTTAGAAAAAAAAAACCTGGATCCGCATCTTTAGGATCCACAGCAGAACTGAAAGAGGTCTACTCTGGCCCGAGTCCCATCCTCCAGCCCAGGGAGCAAACACGTTGAGTCATTTTGTGTAATCCTGCTGACAAACCAACCAACCATCTGACACACTTGGCAGCGGTAATCACACAGAGGAGTGCCGCTCCGCTTCTGTCTGTTTGGTCGGTTTGTTTGGAGGGACGTCGTTGGGGTGGTACCGCACAGCCTGCGTAAAAAGAGCTTTTGAAGAAGGAAGCAAACTGCATGAAAGAACAGCAGACCATAATAAGCATTTCCAAAAGAGATGTTAATCCATCGCTGGCAGCGTTACTGCTTGCTCTATCAGGTGCAGAGGAGAGTTTGGTCTCCTGGTCGTTCAGGTGAAACAAACGTCCCATCATGAAAGCAGTGACAGGAAGTTTGGCTCAACAGGTAATAAACATCTGGACGAGTCTCAGCTGTCTGTCACTGCTGCACCGATGCTATTTTGATTTAATGCTTTATGTATTTATAGGTTGATTTGGCAGTTTTTTGTGTTTATATATATAAATATATATATATATATATATATATATATATATACACTGCTCAACAAAAATGAAGGGAACACTTAATCGTCGCAGTTGTGTGGTCAGAGTGTGTATCCAGTTCCTGGAACATGATGGTATTGATGCCATTGACTGGTCTTCATGTTCCCCGAAACGGAATCCACCTGAGAACCTCTGAGACGTCATGTATCGCTGCATCAGACGCCACCACCACCGACCACAGACGGTCCAGGAGCCCTGATCCAGGTCTGGGAGGAGATCCCCCATGACACCATCCCCCATCTAATCAGGAGCATGCCCTGATCTTTCAGGAGGTCCCTTTGGCATGTCGGCCTCAAACAAACTCCTGGGTCACATTAGGAGTTGTGGTGATGATGATGAGTGGGCCCTCCTCAGCACCTCTAGCTTCCGGGCTCGTCCCAGTCATAAACACATCCCCGTGCATTTAGCGATGAGATCGGACAACATAGCAAACATTTCTGTCATTTTTCAAAGACAAGATCGATGCTCTGAGGTCTAAAACTTCACCCTGACCATCTTACCCCCTGACCCAATCAGCTGTTCTGTATCACAGTCTGCTTTTCAACCTATCTCATCTATAGCTCCAATGCGCCCCCCCTCCCGCTCCCGTGAAATAACCCCCACAAAAGTTCTAACATCCTGTTTCAGGCGCGAGTTTGCTCTCTATTCTAAACACTTCTCCTGCCTCTGGTTCTGTACCTGATTACTTTAAAGTTGCAATTCTTCATCCGCTTCTCGAAAAAAAAAACCTTCTCTGGACCCGGCTCCGCTGGATAATTATAGACAAATCTCCAAACATCCTTCCAGTCCTGGAAAAAATTTGGCTCTGACCAACTCATAAAGTCTGTTGAGGGTCTTAACACTTTGAACAAATTCTGACCCGGCCTCCGTAACAAACAGAACCGAAAGAGAGTCTCAGTAAGAGACCCGATTGCATCCTTATGCAAGCAGACAAAGGTGAATTCTCCATTCTAGTCCTTCTGGATCGAACTGCTGCATTTGTCAGCGATCACAACATTTTTATTAATTAGGCTGCATAACTGGGTCGGCATTTCTGGTACAGCCTTAAAATGGTTCCAGTCCTACCTGAGGGATATTGCAAATCTATTTCTCTGCAAAAACCAATAACATGAATTAACTTTCCTCTCTCCATCATTGCTTAACTGCTGTCCATGAGCGGTCGTCCCAGAATCTCCGTGTTTTTTAAATCCAGAACAAACTGAAATACTGTTAATTGGGCCAGACACCCTCTTCACTGCTGTTGATTAGTTAATAGACCCACTACATCCAAACATGGAAATCAACTGCTGAGAATTTAAGAATCAATTTTTCATCACTCCATGATCTTTGAGCAACATATTACAGAACTCGTTCAGTCCTGTTTCCTGCAGTTTAGAAATATCGCAAAACTCCGACCAACGCTCTCCTTTACGGATCTCAATTTAAGAATTCACACCTTCATTTTCTCTCGTCTCGACTATTATAACTCCTTGCAGACTAACCTCAGCCACTCATCCTTGCATCGTTTCCAGTTAGTCCATGCAGCAGCTAGATTATCAACCAGAACCGGCCTTCGGTTTCGTACACCTCCATTGGCTCCCTGTTAAATACAGAATTCACTATAAGATCCTGCTAATCGCCTACAAAACGCTACATGGTCTCGTCCCAAGTTACATTTCTGATCTCCAAACTCCATATTCCACTCCAACCACAACCTACTTTCCACCCCCCGCTGTGCAGCCAAAGGTGACCGTACCTTCGCGGTTTTAGCCCCCGCCCCTTGGAATCCTCTTCCTCAATCCATCAAATCCTTTGAATCTTTGGACTGCTTCAAGAAGCATCTAGAAAAACTCACCTGTACCGACAAACATTCATTCCCTTCCTGTGTGCCCACTCCCTTTGTTTCTGCTTATTTGCCTTTGTGCCTTTGTTTATTGTTGTAATGTATTCATGTGTTTATAATTTATAATCTCTGGGCCTGTGAACGCTTTGTAACCAAGTGTTTTAAAAGTGCTATGTACATAAATGTATTATCCATATCATTAATTTATTTGAGGAATTCTATCAGGGGGATTCGTTATAAAATACAGGTGGATCGGGGGCTTTTGGGGGAATAAACCCTTGTCGTCTGGGACGACAGCGAAGACCTAGTAAAGACATAAAGAGATGAATCCATCAGACTTATCTCTGAACCCTGGCAGATCTCTTTATTTGTATAGGACATTAAATTATAAGTAAACTCAATGGAAGTACATTATAATCTACACACAGGTCATATCTTCACTGCATATATATATATATATATATATATATATATATATATGTGTGTGTGTATGTATATAATATATACATTTTGATGTATTTTCATTATAAAAGACAATGAAATATATGATGACCTTTAAATGCTCAACTCAGATACAGCAACTCATCATAAGCTAGAGTTGTTTTTACTTCTAGAGTGAATGTGGGACCCATCCCGGGTGATCAGGACCAAAACAGATGGTCGTGAGACCCGCCACCGGAGGTCTGACTGGACTGCGGTGTATACGTTGAGTAATGCAGTAACGTGTTAACATTACACGAACGCATTTAGGCTCTAATGGAAAGACTAAACAGATTTTTCATTTAAGGAGGCCAAATCACGGATCTCGCTTCTAAACAGTAAACACCCGCAGGCAAAAATCCCCCCAAACATCCTGGTGACCTGTTTATGTGTTCTTGTTAAGCCTGCACACACAGACACACCACTAACATGCAGCAGAAGCCTGGAGCAGTTTACTGAAGGCAACAAGCTCGAGCAGATTTAACGTGACCGGACGTCCGACTGGCTGTTTCTGCGATTGCTCACCGGAAATGTAGGTGTTTTACAGTTCAGTGGAAAACGGAGAACGAGGAGGCCAGAATGACCTCATCAAAGCCCCGACAAGTTTATTCTTCCCCTTCGAAATGGGAAGGATGATAAAAAAAACTTTATAATTAATGTTTCTTTTTAATAAACGAATATTTGGTGTTGAAACGATCACGAAATAAGAAATGACAGAACAGCTCTGTAGGACATCTTCAGCATTACTGCTGCGTCCATTCAGTCCTTTAGTATTTTTTTTTTTTTTTACCCAAACTCAAACCAAAAAAGCAGATGATGCTCCATAATCCCACAATCATAACGGGGCCGAGGTTTGAATTACCGCCTGTGCATTAGGAGCCTCCTCCATGCTCAGCTGGGGACAGGAGAGTTCTGCAGAGGGTCATCAACCGGAAATACAATCGGCTGCCGTCTGCCCACCTCTCCAGATCCTGTGGTCTCTGAACAGCCCAATCCATCCTCAAAGACTCCGCCCACTCTGCATAACACCTGTTTGACTAGTTGCTGTCTGGCAGGCGCTACAGGCCCATTAAAACCCACGCTTCAAGACTCAAAAGCAGATCATCTCCTTGGACCATAAGATCATTAAGGGGGTCATGCCCTCCATAGTGAAGACTTGGACCCTCACAAAATGGGAGGAACACAACATGTCAGAGGGGCTGAGATACTTCTACATCCATCCATCAGTCCATCCATTTTCTGCCTCCTACCTGGTTTTGGGTTGTCATGGCAACAGGCTAAACTTGGTATTCCATGCCTCCCTCATGCCAGCAATTCTCTCCAGCTCATCCTGATGGTTTATGTCATGTTTCTAAGGGAGACGTTTTATTTGTTTTTCACTCAGTTTAAATGGTTGATTCAGTGAAAACTATTAAAATCTATCTGTGCAAAAAAAGGAAAAAAATAATAACAGTTGAAAGTGGGTTAGTGGGTTAGGGGCTGCATTCGAGGGTCTGCATTAGAACGGAGATGATGGTCTGAATGTGGAGTGTGATGCGCTCACTAGTTGGCAGCTAAGTTGTAGACTACTATCTTTCTTTGTATATTAAAAAAATTGTGTGTTAGTAGTACATGCCCCAGGAGATGGATTTGATTCGTCATTATCTACAGACTACAGACGTGTTAAACAAACATAAAACAGCACGTTTCTGTTCTCTTTTGGCCCTGCTTCATTCTTTTTTTTTGAAGGAGCCAGGACCTGAAGAGACCTTTGAATTATCATTTTATACTTATGATTAGATCTTAGATCTTTATTAGAGATCGAAGAGTGTGGGAACCCTTCTCAAAATTTTATTATAAAACATTGATAATGACATTGATGGGTATAAGTAAACTAATACTGGCAGTATTCCAATAACCTACTTATCTTTTGAGTAATACTTAATTCAAAGGAATCCATCTGGTTCCCTGTGTTTTTGAGGAAATGTATCGCTCTGCTGCCACTATGTGGCTGAAACCCGGTACTGCCATAGTGTGCAAATCTGATGGATTTTTCTTTTCTTTTAAATATTTCCGTGTATAAATTACCCATAAGTAGTTATAATAAGAATATTAATAAGCTATACATTCACTTTCACTACCCTTTATTCACGTTGAATAAAGGGTTTAACTGACTGATGTCCGGTACTTTTGGCCGAGGATGTGTTTGTTACATACACTGGACTGGATCGGTCCAACAGACCCTAAAATAAATGACTTCATTAAGAAATAAAAAATTCCTTCATGCAAAAAACAATGGCAAACTTTGTAAAAGTCTGTGTATTCTATCTTCCGAGTGCAGAAAGACTGCATTTACATTTATATGTCTTAAATATTTCTTAAATGTTTATGTGCATCATGCATATTTTCTAATTCATCCTATTTCTACTGCTGTCAATCTATTAATGTTGGAGGAGCTGTAACTGTAATATCCCCTCGGCATTAATGAAGTTTTTTCTATTCTATTCTATTCTATTCTATTCTATTCTGTCTGTTGCATGGATCTGTTTAATTTTTCCCGATTTATTTCATTATCTCACACAGTTGATAAATAGCATTATTTGCCAGTTTGCTTTTCTAATAAAGTTAATATTCAAGGGGGATTTAATTATTTTGCTTCCAACTGTGTGTAAGTCAAAAATGCTTCGCTTCCTACTGCTCGGCTTAACTCGGAAACTACTCTTAAAAATTCGGAAATAAGGGGCGTGTCCCTTCACCTCGTTCGGCTAAACTCGACTTCTACTCGGAAACTATCGGAAATAATGGGCGTTCCCGGCTTGTTAGGTCTCAACTGGCGGTGCAGTCGGATGATAACGGGAGGGGCGGAGCCAAGTAAGTTGAAGTGGTTCCGTTGGCTGGTTGGTTGACTGCTCACAAGAAAACCGGCGACGAGCATCCGAACCCGGCTACACTTTATTTTCTGCTCATCACTACCACGGCATCATAGTGAAGAGATACATATGTCAAGCTATTCTATTGTCTGTCACAAAAAATACACCAGCGCCGAAACTACGTACCAACCAAACAAAATTCGTATGCTCCTATTTCTAGAAATATCCGTGAAGAATTCGGACATTTGTTACAGATAAACCGCGACGGGATGGAGACGCAGATACATGTGCCCAACGGTTCGCCCGCAATTATGAAAATTCCAATTTACGTGGACGAACACAACGTGACGGAAGGGGCGATGAAGGTGATTAAAGAGCTGAGACCCGAGTGGGACATGAGCCTTGTCAAGACGAAGGTAAGGTTAGCCGCTAAGCTAGCAGAATGCTAAGCTAGGCTAAGATGAGATGAGAAGCACGGCGGCATCAACCCACACTTAGCCAGGAGAAAGCCTTACTGTAATCTGACGTCCAAGCGAATTTACATGGCGCTTGAAACATTATGATTTTGAAGGGATAAGACTTCTATTTTGATATTCTGTCGTTGCTTTGACACGTTGATATATTAATTAAGCTATAAAGTCGCAAACTGACCTCACTTGCCAAAAAGTTGACCACATCATCAGACAGCGTGATAATATTCTGCACATAAACATCTGTATATATTAAAATGATTGAAATTATAATACAGCATTCAATTTAAGTCGCGTTTTTGTCAATTGATCAAATTGACAGTCTTGTTGATCAATCTTCAAGGAAGACTATTTCTGGTTGAAGAGGTTACTGATGCTCAACTCCTTAAACACAGTCAATTTGATCAGTTGTTCATTTGGTGAATGGGGCAAATACTATAAATTCTAAGAATTATATATTCTAATATATAACACCGTACTTAGCAAAACAGTATACTAAGATTTTAACAATACTCAAAAGTCCAATATGCTTCCATATGCCACTTTTTAGCATTTTGAGATTTGATCAAAATGTAAAGTGCATTATAAATTAAATGTATTATTATTACTATTATTAGTTGATTGGTGTGAAGGTTTTGTTAGAGATACAATAGTGATGCATTGTTTATTTTTCCTTTTTGGCTTGGATAGTTGTTGATAATACATCTGGTCTGTTAAAATATTGCCTAGGGAGACAAAGTTCAAATTTAACCCCGGACTTTCAATATCATGTTTAATATTACCTCCCATAATTACTTTTATTCATAATATTAAATATATTGCATTTATTACGTGCAATATTACTTTATATCAGTCCCCCACTGTCAGTGCTACTTTTTTTTAAATTTAAATTTAAGTTTTAAGTTTAGTCTTCTTAACTTGCATATTGCACTGATTTAGAAGTGTCAGAACACGCTTTCCCTTGCTGAGCTGTTTTGATGGAACTAAGGGGACCTATGCAATATGTAGCATGTGTGTGCTAAGTATTATTTTAATTATTATTTTCTTATCACATTAGATCAATATTTTCCTGTGTTTTATAACTTTCTTCAGGTTGACATTTCAGTCGTCAGTCTAAGAAACAACAAAGGATTTAACTCTAGTTTTGGTCAATGAACAGACTTTTTTTTTTTTATTTACAGGTCGTTATTATCAATATTGTCAATCTGGTCCAGTCCCAACAATATTTCTGGTATTTTACACATTTGCAGAAATTTTCAAATCTTATAGTCTCAATTTAAGAAATTTTATCCAGACGTGGAAAGTGCTCCGAAACTCATATTTATTTTGAACTCACCGTTTGAGCCCTACCTCTGGTGTCGACACTCCATCTTTCTGACAGCAACAGTGGGACGGTCTTGATAATGCACTAAATCCTGAGGGTCTGGGATTCCACATCTGCCAGCTGAGCACAGGCCATAAAACTGCTGCACATCCAATGAAAAAAACTGCAGTTTAGGAAGAAGAAAAAACAGTTCACAATATTGTGCCTCCCCTTTTTGTGGAAAAAACACTTCACCAAGATGTTTATAAGCGCTTACATTTTAAGCTAGAATTTAGTGTTGTTTTTATTCAACAATATTCCACATGTATTAGGTCACAGCTTTTGTTGTTGAGGTCAATATATTAATAATGATAATTACTTTAATACTTTGTCCATGGGCATAAATACAATTGTAAGGCATGTAAATTGCACATTTGAATTATAACTAATCGAACTTGAAGTTTTTCCATCACAATCAAGTTTAGTAATGATTAACAGCATAGCATCAATCAGTGTAAAATCGTGATAAATATCTGGTCATAACTTAAATGTGTCTTGAATTTTTTAAAATGCACAAGTCTCAGCACATTATGATATGTTTAAATGGTTTAATAGATGAAAACAAGAGATAATAGGCCGATCGATCGGCGCCTGGAGGCAAAGTTTGATGCAATCGGCCGAGAAGCCTCACTTTAGATCAGTTGCACGCACGCACAGTACACACACACACCAAACATGAGCTAACAGGGCTAATGACATTACTCGAGTAAAGCAGAAAACACAAAGCTGGCTATTTGTAACACCAGTAAGGACAAAATAAGGCATCTCTTCAACCCCGACAATGTTTGACTTATCACAAACTTAAAAATGAATCCCCCCCGTGGATCATAGCAAGTTAAGAAGTTAATGTTAGCAGGGAGAGGCTAAAGCTAGCTGGAGCTTAGAGCCAGCCATGAGCTCTGAAGTCCTTGAACACAGCCAATATATAACATGTAACGGACTGAACGAGGCTTACAAAGTTTTATTTTCACTTTGAAATGTGATAAAAATTGGTTTAAGGACCGATGGTACACTGATTTCAACAGGTCAGAATACTACACATCCCACAGGGCCGACCAGCCATCTCACTTCCTCTTTAAAGAAAAAAAAATCAGAATCGGCCAAAATCGGTATCGGCTTATCAGACTTTATAAAAATCGGTGATCGGCCGAAAAACAATTGTAATGGCTGCATCCAAAATAATATTATGTAAAACTGAACGGTTTTACTGTTTGCTCACATTTGTCAAGAAAACCAAGTTAATTCACATTTGTGGGCATATAGCTAACAAACTGTCATGCAATTAATCAATCAATGAATTAAAAATATGTGCCTGATAGGACAAACGTAGTGCTGCAGCCAATGTATATGCTTTGAAGTCCACTGTGTCATTAAGATATTGAATACTCTAGCCATGCCTGATATATATATTTTGAGTTATGGCTACTATGGTGCTAACTGATCCTTGTGAAGTATGCTTTCATACAGTTGTAGGGATGTAACGGTACACACAATCTGAAAACATTTGCACCTCTGTGTTGAGTCATTCATATGAGAGACTCATTTTGTCAGGAAAGAAGACAAAATACAATTGACACCTTGTCAAAAGATCATGTGACTGATCCAACTGATCATCAGGTCAAAGTCTTTTGAGTAGCTCTGACGTTAGATGAGGTAACACCATTTACAGCCGATACAAAGATATGTTTACATCCTGCTGGCTAATCTCTCTGGGGCTGATACCTCACCCTTTCACGAACCCTTGACCGTGTTTAATTGCTGAATGTGATGAAGAGCGGCGCAGCGGCACTTGTTGACGGAAACACCGGATTAGCCCCACCAACTGGACAGGAAGACTTTTACTGTAAATACACACCGTCCCTTTCCAAACGTTACCCCCGCACACACGCCGAGTTGTAACAAACATCCGTCTGAACCAACACCAAGAGAGCCAACGTTTCTGCTTAAAACTTTCTCAAGCTGTAAATAACCGGTTTCGTCTCTACCT
Source organism: Lophius piscatorius (assembly GCA_009660295.1). Classification (NCBI taxonomy): domain Eukaryota; kingdom Metazoa; phylum Chordata; class Actinopteri; order Lophiiformes; family Lophiidae; genus Lophius; species Lophius piscatorius. The sequence goes on from VRLP01006264.1 coordinate 19,344, forward strand.
AAGAGAGATGGAATCAGAGGCTGTGCAGTCAGGCTACTGGGCGTAGACTCATTAAAGGGGGTGGGGGGTGGATCAGGCAGTATATGGCTGAAAGTTTACCTCTGTCTGGGTCCAAGCTTATCGCTGTCTAACAATGTATTGATTGCTGGTCTTAGTGGTGTATTGTGTGGCAGGTAAGAGGGATCAGTCATGTGACGGTGGAGGCGTTTATGCTCGTGTATGTACAGTCATAGCAGGGAGGCCTGGGTTTCCACCTATGCGGTTATCCACGTGTGGAATGCCAGATATGTATGAGTGTGCGTCTGGGCTGGGGGAGACGCAGACAGTGTTTATGTCGTTATTCTGATCACTGCAGTAGGATGTACTGTTCCATTGGTTTCCACTGCGTCGGTGATGTCACTCAGACATTAAAGAGCTTTTGCTTACTCGGCACTTAACGAGATTTTGAATTTTCCTAATGTTGGATTCCACCCAACAGACGTCGCCTTGTGCAAAAAGTTGCCCCGTTCGCCAATCTTTTTTGGTGTAATCGCAATTTGCGAGTTTTCTCTAGGCCCAAACAATATTCACAAGTGGTTAAGGCAGTCCCGCAGGATTCATCCTTTCGCTACCTTCCTCTACAGGAGGAAAAAGAGCATCACTAATAAATCACTCATAGCCTAGGGTCTAATGGAAAAGTTAAGTGTCTGGAGAAACTGAAGATGAAGAACTTGTCACTCAAAGCAAGTCAGTTAAGCCAAGTGATGCTAATGAAGGCCAATTTATATCCAATGTGGGCTTTTGAGTTTTGTCTGTGAAGCAGAATAACACAACTAACTTGTTCAACCACACTGGTTCGCCCTCAGACATTTAGAATAAACTTGTTGGGTTTTTTTGAGTCTTGATGTGTACTATTTTTTATCTGACGTGATGAAGACCGCTATCATATTTGACCTATAAATACAAATAACGGGACTCAGTTTCAAATTAAAAGCCCAAACTTTGGCTTTCTAAGCATTTTTTTTTTTACCATAGAAACGACATGACAATGAACTATGTATGTCAAAATATTAGTGTTAGTGTGAATATTATAATGGTTTCCTTGATTTACCTTATTCAACTTGTGCAAAACACAAAAAGCATTGGTCTTATCTGTACATGCTGCTTTACTTTACGACATCAATAAATAGTTTTTACTTGATGAAATGGGTAAAACAAGTATAAACAAAATAAAATATACAATATGTACACGAAAAATGTGTCGTAAAGGCAAAAAAAACTCCCTGGCAATGCTGGAGGCGGGTGCGACTCTGTTTAGAATGTTGCTCCAAGATACATATATCCCTAAGTCAGAGCAGCAGGGTTCTGGCACCGTTGGTCCTGGTTTTGTTTTGGAACCACTTTGGTGCTGTTGAATCAGAATGTAGGTTTGTCTGTATCTGTGTGAAAGGTCATACAATGTCTTCCTCTTCCAGCCCTTCACTGATGGAACCACCAACAAGCTGGTGGGCTGCTATGTAGAGGACAGTCCAGAGGTCGTGGTGCTGGTCCGTGTCTACGGGAACAAGACAGAGCTGATTGTGGACAGAGACAGTGAGCTCAAAAGTTTTCAGGTATTGTCAGCAGCAAGTCCAATGTTTCCTTTTTTTTTTGTTTGTTTTGAGTTTAGAATAGTTTGTCCCCTCTAATCCTTTTGTGTCACTGCCTTAGGTGCTACATGCTAATGGTTGCGCTCCTCACCTCTACTGCACCTTCGAGAACGGCATCTGCTACGAGTTTATGCCTGGGGACGCTCTCGGGCCGAAGGATGTCAGGGATCCTTCCTTAATCAGGTCAGGCCATGTTTGCCTCCTACAACTGCTACTGAAGGATTTATAGTAGGTCTGCATGTTAAAAAATTGGAGAAATTTCACCAGAACAGATGGACGGTACTTACTTAACACCTTTCTAGTCTGCTCAACCACTTAAGAACTTTTCAGCACACACTAGCATTCACCCATCCGCACAAACATCCATACAGTGATGACTGAGGCCGTCATGCAAGTCGCCACCTGCTCATCCGGAGCGATAACTATTCACGCCATCATTCACACACTTATTATGGAACACCCATTGAGAGAAACTTTGGGTAGAGTAGTATCAAAACTACGACCTTCGGATCAGTGAGTTAACCCTCTACCTCCTGAGCCACTGCCGCCCCAAGTATTCGCCTAATATGTACATCATCTTATTTATAATTAGATGGACTACTACCAAACACTTTCAGTGTTTATATTCTATTCATGTGCATTTGTTTACCAGTGGAAGTGTTGTTGATTATGGGATCCTCAGTTTTTATATGATATACCTGAATGTCTTCATTCAGACATATATGAGAGATAATATTTCAGGCACACCAGCAGCGGGTCAAGATTCGAAATCTTGTATCCTCTTTTTGTATCAAGAAGCAAAAAGAAATGACCTCCCATGAGTTTAGTTGCTTTACTTGACTTGGCGTGTTGTACAGTGTGATTATTACAGGTGGGAACAGACACGGTTTCTCAGATGTCATTGCTGAAACTATCTTCTTTGTGGCCATAATTTTGATTTTGATAGGAGATAATTGAACTGTTGCGTTGTACTGCTATACTCAGGATCTCCTACGGTTTCCACATCCTGCCAAGTCAGTAGTCTCCCGTACTCGGTTGGGCTTGGACATAAATACGAACCCGGACACCAAGTCAAGTGCGTAGGAGAGCTTTGGGAGTAAACTTTAACTCCATCAGATGGCTTTCCATCTGTTGGAGTCCATCCAAATCTGTCTGGATCCAGACTACTTGGTGCTAATTTACACCATGACTGAGGGATGCAGTGCCAGAGGATAAACCCTAAGGCCAAACCACACAGGGACACTAACTCTGACCCTCCCCCCAGACCTCGTCCTCTACTCCACGTCACACAAAGAACCCAAAGGATGTCTATGTCACAGCCAAAGACTCAGCAACCCCAGACTCTCCTTCGTCTACTCTCACCAGCTAATGACTTGGTCAGAGATTTCTCAGGGAAGCTCAATCAAACCAGTGATCTGTTACATCATAACAGCCACAAACATCATCCAGATGTTAAACAGAGATGAAACAAACCCCGTGCTGCTTTTCTAAGCATGCTGGGGATCTTAAAAAGCCGGCAGCTTTGCCAAACGTGCTGCAATATTATGAACAAATTATACTTATACTATATGTTACATATTTCCAGTTACTCGTCAGCCACAGATCGATTAGGCAATGATATTTGTACATTAAGCTTTGCTCTGCTAAATGTCAGGTCTCTGGTTAACGAGTCACATCTAATTAATGATTTAACAGAAACATTGTTAAATGAAACAATAGTCCAACCGTAATTATTGAAGGAGCTTCTCCGAATTGCAATTGTATTAGTGAGGCAAGAGTGCTCAGGACAGGAGGTGGTGTAGCCGCCCTATATAAAACAACTACCACCGCAAGCAGCTGTCATATGGGAAGTTACAGTCGCATGATCATAATGGGAGATGTCAACATTCTCATTGGTAAACCAAAAGATAACAGCAAAACTTGATAACTTTCCAATATTCCTGATAACTCTGAACTCTCACCGCATTACAGTTATTAGACATGATTACTTCCAAAGGTCTCCATGTTTCTCAGGTTGTGGTGACCGATGTTGCCCCACCTGATCACTACTGTGTTTCCTTTAAGATGGCAGTCCCTGCTGACATGAGCAGAGATAAGACAGAGGCATTCATAAAGTGCTTTATTGACAACAGCACGAGTTCGCCATTCACCCAGGTGTTTACGCCACACCAGCTCCGCCCTCAGCTCCTATCAATGATCTGGTTGTTTAAATTCTAAAGTAGTGTATATATTATGGATACTATTGTCCCCATGAAGGTTCAAACTGTTTATTAAAAAAAGAGCACCATGGAGGAACACCTCACCAGTGAAAACTAGAAAAAGGGAGCGTAGACAGGCAGAACGCAGTTGGCGAAAGACAAAACAAGGAGAATCTTCGCCAAGCAAGCCACCTTTTCCTTTCTGAGATTATGAATAAAAACGCTAAGACTCGTACCCTACTCATCATCATTGACAAAGTGACAAATACCTCAGTATCAATCCCTCCTGAACTGGTGATGCAATGATATTGCCTCTTTTTTTTGCGGAAAAGGTTATGAAGATAATTAACCAGTCAGCCTGTTGTGCCTCATATTTCCAGCCATTTTAAGCATTTCCATCCTTCGGTTCACGCAGCTCTGAAAGAAACTGTTCAACATCTCAAGTGAACTACCTGCTGCCTTGACAACGTACCTACAAACTTCTTGAAGGCTAATTTTAACGGTATGGAAGCAGACATCCTACAAGTAATTAACAGCTCTCTTCAGCCAGTCACTTCTCCAAAGGCCTTAAAACTGGCAGTAATCAAACCACTATTGAGAAAGTTTAATCTGGTTGCTTCAGTAATTAACAACTATAAAACCGTATCAATCCACCACACCTGTCCTTAGATCATTACACTGGGCTTCCTGGGAGCCAAATGATAGATTTTAAAATAGCACTTCTGGTCTACAATGCACTGAATGGTCTGGCACCAAATGATATCACAGATCTTCTGGTCCCTTACGGAACCCCAAGACCCCTCAAGTCATCAGGGTCCGGTCTGCTCACAGTCCCTAGAGCTAGAACCAGTCAAGCTGAAGCTGCTATTAGTTTTTACGCTCTCAACCTATGGAACAGGTTTCCCGAGGTCTGCTAAAAATGATGTGCTTTTTCTGTTTGTTCCCATTTTATTGTGCGAGTGTGTGAAGTTGTTCTTCTTTTACTTTTACCATTTTTATATTGATGCCATTTTAACTGTATTTATGAATGACGTTACTTAATTTTTACTGATTTTAATACATCCCTTACATCAGACATTGTCATTTGAATGACATTGTCCGTAAAGCACTTTGAATTGCTCCGCGTCTGAACAGTGCTATACAAATAAACTTGCCTTGCCTTTGGTCCCCGCACAAATCTATCTTCAACACAAAGAGCGCGTGGCGCTTCTTTCATTTCTCATGTACATGAAGTGCATCCTGACGTGAACTTAATTGGTAAGATCGTGGAGAGAGTCGTGATCACCCAGCCCTACGCAGTAACGGTAACAATGAGCCCAAACCAGTTAACACTTGTCACACACTGATGTCACCTCTGTTAGATCAAAGGTAAGTATTCAGTCGTTTTCCTTGGACTCTTTCCAGGAAGAGATTCTAACCTTGTTCACTGAAGTTGCTCAGGTGCCCGTCACGTCACCTTTGTTTCTTTACAACACAAAAGAGTTTGTCAATCATGTCATATCTTGTAACCTGCTGTTTTCCCGGTGTGTGTCTCCTCTCAGGCTGATAGCCAGGGAGATGGCTCGAGTCCATGCTATCCACGCGCACAACGGCTGCATCCCCAAACCCAACCTCTGGTTCAAGACTCGAAAATACTTCTCCCTGGTGGCCACAGAGTTCACTGATCAAGCCTCCAATAGCAGGTGAGATTATGCTTGTTAGTCGTTCTTCATAGACACGCGTGGTCATGACTCAGCACTTACACACACACTCACACACACACACACACACACTCACACTCACAGATTGATAATGATGCACAGTGCGGAAGAAGGACAGCCATAGTTTACTGGAAGAGGGTTAGTGAGATCATAATGAATATTCCCTGAGGCTCCTATCACCTGAGAAATATCAACGTTTTTATTTCATTTACACGCACAAGTTCTCCTGTGTAATGTTCTAGGGAGCAAAGTCATATTTCACGTGATGTGTAGAGAGTACGACCTACAGAGATCAATTTTCCTACCTGACCTCTTTGGCCAGGACAGAGAAGAAGTGTTCTTTGGCGACAGCACATCTTTAGCCTTACCAGGATGACGCTACAGGTGACAGTCAGTCGACACACAAGCCCCTCCATCGTTCTTGGCAACTCACAGCATTGCTACGCAAACACATGACCAGCTTTTTCAAAAGTACACATAACTAGAAGTCGTTCAGTTTAGGGGGAGGAGCCTACTGTTTGATGTGGGTGGAGACTGAGAAAGAAAGAAAAAAAGATGAATTTACAAAATGAACCTAGTGGTTGTGGAAGCTCTCCCAGATGATCCATCGGCCCATTTTCCTCTGCGTATCCGGGGTCGGGTCAGCAACACTTTCAAGCTCATCATGAGGGGTCAGACTAGGAGATATTCGAATAACCCAATGATTAGGCACCAAAGAAGTTGTGAAATCCGGAGTCAACCTTCTGGAGGCCGGGGGGGAGCTCGTTGGTGAGCCCCTGGTGGCTAAACCTTTTTCCATGGAGCTCAAAGAGGCTTCATGGTGCCGCAGCTTTGTGAGGTCACCACTTGCAGGGATGGGCTTTGGGGTTGGGTGCAAAGCAATACTGTGATCAGACAGTAGACCCAGAACTCATATCTTAAAAAAACTACCTCTATGTAAAATTTCATGCAGATTCAACCATTAATTCATGAGTTTTTGACCAAAACAAACTCCAAAGTGCCCTAAATCACAATGGATAAAAAAACCTGATAGTATCACTTCCCCAACATGTTATCCTCACTAGGATATGCCAAAACCTACTACTGAGTAAAATTTCATGCAAAATCCGCCCATTAGTTTTTTTTTCCGTAATCTTTCTAACAAACAGGCAGGCAGCCAAACAAAGGCTAAAACATAACCTGCCTGGCGGAGGTAATAATAGCCGACTGGATTAGGGAGTCTGAGGCATGCAGTCGGCCAGCAGATGTTTGTTCAGTTTAGCATATCATGTGACTTTACTCTTCTCCCTGGTTACATAGTCACCTAGAGTGTCCTTTTCCTGAGCAGCAGACACTTGATGTAAACCATGTTTTTAAAAGAAGCTGCTGGGGAAGGGTTTGCGTCACATGTAATGTTTCAGAAACGATCTGAGTTCAGATGGTAAAAAATGTTAGCCGCGTCCCATAGATTAGAAGACTTGTTTATTTTGTTCCGCACGCCAGAACGGCAGAAACTCGGGCCACAGGTGCACGAGAGGCAACGAGCCAGATGGAATACTCCAGGGAGTGGTTGTGCATGTGTGCCTCACTCCCAGCTCTCTCTCACCTTCTGCTCTCAGGCTGCCCATGGATTAAGCTCTATAAGCCCATTACAGCAGAGCAAAGGAGTCTCTGTGCAGCTCACCGCCCTGGTTGGCTGAGACACTAACCCCAAGACTCAACCCTTTCTGGACTACTCACTAATGCCTCTCTGAGACAAACAAATTCTGATGACCTCATGTGGACAGCGTTTGTCATGTGATGATCACTGATCAATAGCACTGGGCAATATGCACTCTGATATTAAAGGGTACATACTTAAATACATTTTGCTGAAGGTAATGAACAGACTTTAAAGTGTAGTATTGTTTCACAATGAAAGAGTAGGTCACTAAAGTTCAGAATCACATCTCAACCCAGGAGCACGCTGCAGCACCTTAAGTGTCCACTGAGAGTTTGTTACTCTTTAACCGTGCTCACAGGAGGCAGTAGCTGACATCCCCTCAGACTCTCTGCGCTGTCTCTGCATGTTTGTCACAGTTGTTTTCCCTTCATTCATGTTGTCAGGCTATTGCCGATGACAAGATAATTACACCTTCTTTTTTTTTGGTTAATTAAAATTCCAAAATGTTTGTTCCCTGTCCTTCACCATGTTCATGGGGCTCCTTGTTATTTACAGTCTGAGTAGAGACTGAAGTACGTTTGTGTTAAACTGCGCTGACGTCATCTCTTTGTATCCGTGTTCCCTGCCCAGATTCCAGAAGGAAGTTCCCAGCAAGGCGGTGCTGGAGCAGGAGATGGCCTGGATGAAGGAATACCTCTCCACGCTGGGCTCACCTGTGGTGCTCTGCCACAATGACCTGCTCTGCAAGAACATCATCTACAACAGCAAAGAAGGTAACACCTACCCTCCAGATCTAAATAAATAATCTAAGCTAAATAATTTCAGCTCTATTTTAACATTTTGTTTTTTTAGCATAGTTCGAAACAGTAACAAACCAAGGGACGGGGGAAACATTTTCTGTAGCAATGGTAATCAGAATAGTGATGAACTCAGATGAAGTTTACAGTTTAAATAAAGACTCATATTGGCCATGTTTAATGTGAGGTATTCTGACAATTTTATTTCCATATTATTTGCTTATTTTATAACATTCTGAACAAACCAACGGCATAGAAAATATTCAAACTACAGATTAAATTCAATATAGATCAGCATAATTCATTTTTAATGTCTCCAACGCTATTCACATGGTTACACAGAATAATTTCCAATGAAAATGTTTTATTCACAAGCATCAAAAAGCCGGAAAACTACTTTTCAATTTGCAAATTATGTAAAAAAAAAAACCTGTTCATTTTTAATTAACATCTCCAAAAAGGAACTTTAAATGATCCTCGGTAAATGGCCGGGCTGATTTAGCCGTTTCTTCTATCAGTAAACGTAGATTGTTGCTGCTGGTGTCTGTTCCTGCAGTCAGGAGCAGCTGCTCCTCAGAAAACAGTAGGTGTATGACCAGCCTACAGGTCATCAATCATCAATCACTCTTTATTTATATAAGGCCAATTCACAACAGTGGTTGTCTCAAGGTGCTTCCCAGAACGAGCAGGTCTGGACCAAACTCTTTATATAATTATCAACAGAGATCCAACAAATTCCTCCGTGAGCAGCACTTGGCGACAGTGGGGAGAAAAAAAGAAGCAGCAAACATATCAGCTATAATCCAATTCCTTCAACCTCTCCGTGGTCGGGCCGCGGCGGCTGCAGGGATCCCAGGTTGATATTCAATTCAGATGAAACTGAAGTTATTGTGCTGGGACCCAAGCACCTTAGAAACAATGTATCTGATGATTTATCTACTCTGTATAGTATGACCTTGGCCTCCAGCACCTCTGTGAGGAACCTGGGAGTTATTTTTGATCAGGTTGTGTTTTTAACACAACAGCGCTGACACACGTCGAACGGCTTCATGACGAGAACGAAACCTCGGCAGTTAATTAAAATGTGTTATATTTACTGATATGCGCGTGCGACTTACGGAATATGTTCCTTATTTATCGTTTTAAAAATTGTTGCTCATCTTTATCTCCTCCCGGGCTCCATAGCATCTCTTCTAAGGATGAGCATAAAGTTGATTAGAGTGACTCACTGGATAAACGCCGATGTCTGACAACAGAGGAGCAGGGAGAAGCACTGGCGCGCTTGATTTACACGTCGGCTATTGCAATGCATTCTGGGATTTCTGCGGTGTTTGTGCTGTATACCAGCAGGCCTCTTATTATATAAATTAGATGTTGTCTCGCGGGCCTTATATCATTTTTGTGCAGGCCGGATGTGTCTCGTGGGCTTTGAGTCTGACACCTGTCTGAAAACATGATCCACAAACTAGTAAGATTCAAGGATAATCAGATTTTAGAGTGCCAGGATTCAGAACTTGGGGAAACATACCAGCCAAATTCCACAAAGTTGGGACGTCGTGTAAAATAAACAAAGTTCAAACACGCTTTTAGTTTAATGGCAACTCTTTTCCAAAATGTCACCAAATCTTTGTAGGAATATCCCTCCAACAGTTGTTGGGGAGGGACTCAGCCTTCAGACGTCCCCGTCAGGCACAAACATATCACCACCTAACATTTTCCAAACTTTTTCTACAGTATTGTTTACTAGTATCCGTTTGTTTTAAAGGAGCTGTAACTGTAACTGGCTACATAAGAGAGAAGGATCCCTCCTCCGTCCGTTTCCCTCTCTTTAGGGTTTCCTTACTTGAATAAATGGAACAAAATGAACTGACTGTTTACTTGGTGTCTCTCAGGTCATGTTCGCTTCATAGACTATGAATACTCCAGCTACAACTACCAGGCCTTCGACATCGGGAACCACTTCAATGAATTTGCAGGTTTGTCACTGATATATTATTATTATTATATCTGAATCCGTACATTATGGCTCGTCGTATGAGTGTGTGCCTAAATGTGTTTTCAGGAATGGCAGAGCTGGACTATGGACTCTACCCCAGTAGGGAGATGCAGATGGACTGGCTCATGGTGTACCTGCAGGCATACAAGATGTTCACCAAGAATACAGAGGAGGTCAGCCCTCGAGAGCTGGAGACACTCTATGTTCAGGTCAACAAGTTTGCTCTGGTGAGGAGGAATATGTCGGCACACACACACACACACATCTTTGAGACATTCACCCTCCCGGTTACTCACATTACTTTAATTTGTCTCTTAAGGCTTCGCACTTCTTCTGGGGTTTCTGGGCGCTCATCCAGGCCAAATACTCCTCCATTGACTTCGACTTCCTTGGGTGAGTTGCCGTGTGTGTGTGTGTGTGTGTGTGTGTGTGTGTGTGTGTGTGTGTGTGTGTGTGTGTGTGTGTGTGTGTGTGTGTGTGTGTGTGTGTGTGTGTGTGTGTGTGTG
>VRLP01006265.1:0-29807 GCA_009660295.1 Lophius piscatorius
TGGCTAATATGCATGCATTTTCCTGATATTTAATTCTGCTATCTGGACATGGAGGATAATGTATCAGCACAATCACTAAATACATATTTCAAAGATAAAAGAGCATGTGCAGACAAAGGCGTCTGTACGAATGAAAAAACCCACTGTATAATGAGACATGCTCCCTTCACTGATGTATGTGTTGAAGGATTGAACATGAAATTCCCAAGTCCGACTTTTCTTTGATTCACTTTTTGTAATGTATATCAAGTGGCTCCTGCTAGAAGGGTTATATTCCCAATAGCCTTTTGTCTCCATTTGCATCAAGTTTCATCACCATACTCAACTTAGACTCATGTCTTGCGGCTTCTCCCGGGCAAAATCTGTGAGTGATTAGAGGCGGAGGAGACTCATTAATGAGTGTACTCAGATAAAATACAGTAAACGCTATTAAGTGAGATATGAACAACAATCCATTTTCCAATTTCTTTTGCTTATTCAGAATCGGGTCACAAGGGAAATCCAAACGTCCCTATCCCCAGCAGCGCTGTCAAGCTCACCCTGGGGGATCACGGGACATTGTCAGGTCAAGCCCCTCCGGCGATTTCTAGGTATCCTCCATGTTGGTCGTTCCTGAGAAACCTCCATAGGGAGGCATCCTAATCAGATGCCTGAACCACCTGAGCTGCCTCCTTTACGCCGGACATAGACTGATTTGAGACCGATCTAACCCTGAGGACCATCGGCTGAGTCTCGGGTTCGTCCGTGCAGTGTACAGGGGTCCCGAGGGCCGATAAGCAGTTCCTGGACGACCATCAGACGATACGACACTCTTCGGTCACTGTGTCTGTGTGAAGTGGCTACTGAGCGTCTGAGTTGCCATAGAAAGTGCAGTTTGTTGCTGGTAGCAACTGAATAGCAAGGCGAAAAAGAAAAGAAAAATTCACAGCTGTCACAGCGGTGTTAGATATCAAGTTATCACTCTATGTAGTCAAATGAAGCTTGCGTACCTCCAAATCTCTCCGCAAAGTGGACCAACCAAACTGTCCACATCCTGTTTTCCACCTACAGGTCCATATACACCAGAACCTTTGTAATAAAAGACACTTCAGCACACAGGGTGGCAAAAATTATGATCCCACTGTGTTTCTGTCTTGTTAGCATGTTGCTAGCAAACACACATCTTTCTGCTTCTGAGCTTTCAAATTAAACTTTATTGACAATTGTCAATAGCAACAACAGGCTGCAGGGGGCAACAGGTTGTTCAGTGTGAACACTCAAGTTGTGTGCCCCATTCCCACCATACAGTGTGAGCAGAGCAATCGTGATGGAGCCCAATTGCTTCTGATCAAACCTTTTGAGTATTACTTTAAACCGGAGAGTATCTGAGAATCCGAGAATCTCCATAAACACGTTTCAAGTCTTCAGTCACTTTGATTAAGGCCAGATGGTTGTGCCTTACGATTCAGTATACTTTGAGTGTCACCCAGATGTATTGGGGGTCATATACATCTGTTTTGCACGGCAGCTTTCAGCAACAGCGGTAGTATTAGTATTGAATCAACATAAATTGGATATATGTTGATTCGATATATGTTGACTCTACCTAAGTCTTTATAAAAAGAATGAGTTGTGTAGATAGAATCTCATTCATTCAGCTCATGGTAATGACCTTCTGTCTTAACAGATGTCAAGTTGCTTCAGATTTACTACTTACAAGGAGTCTGTAATTAGCAGCTAACTAAATGAAGAAAAAAATGTCTTCAAAATTGCAAGGACAGCACTCCTTACACTGCTGATAGAAGACAAGAGGAATCACCATCCAAATGGACAGGTAAGTGGTTATTTTAAGTCATTTCATTTTTCACAAAGCCCTCCATAACACATTACTAGCTCATTAGATTAATACATGACGTACATACATACCCCTCCTCTTTTTTGTGTAGAATACCATCATGTTGTTTAAAAAACCACACACTAGAGCAGCATTATGCTGCTTTTGGTTGATTCAGAGAGAGGTGGCTTCGACCTATTCCTTCAAGGTCGAATTAGTGTTAGTTTCTAATGTATGTTGTCTTGAGGGAGGAAGATTTAACAAGATTTCATTATCAGCCTCCCACAAGTCTTCTCCGGTTTAGTTGCAGAGAGGTTTGAATATTATTATTTCAGGGCTTTGTTCAGGAGGTCATACCCATATTTCATTGACCTCTCACATATGGTGCCTTGTGTGTTTATCTGTGTGTGAGAAGATACATACACACACGTGCTTAGATGCCGTACCATCATTTTATTTCCCTTCAGGCTAAACCTCCCTCTCTCAAGTGGATATCAAAGGCCTGCATTTACAGTTATCTCTGCTTGGCTGCACCACGGAAGTAATCACTGTAGGTCAGGGGTCAATGCTCCGGCCCAAGACAGAAACAAAACTGACTGACATGGACTTCAAAGGAAAGTGATCCTCTGACAGATTGTTGTTTTAGCCGGGAACTCTGGATATCATAATCAGGAGGGTGGAAACGGACACTAAGGAGAGAGAGCAGGGGGACTTATGTCTCAGAGGAGAAGTAGAAGAGAGAAAGATTACCTTGGAATAGTTAGAGCCAACAAGATCAAAGAACAGGCTCAAGTTTTGGTCTGCTTAACCTCTGTAGCACAGCAACAACAACAAAAAAAAAAAGCATCATTTTTTTCTGTCCTGTTGTTATTCCTCTGGTTGGCGAAACCCAAAACCATGTCAAACATTATGGAAAATATTTGAGGCCTTCTTTTATTAACCAAGAACAGCTTTGATGTTTGATGTCTTTATTTGTTTTAGAAGAAGAAAGGGAAGGGGCAATATGGCATGCGAGTAATCTCCCTTTGGTGGGAGCACACAAAAAAGGGGAGGAATGAATGATTTGAGAGCAAACCATGCCTGTTCATTCTACATAATCAATTAAACATCATGATTGGCCCTTTCATAAGCGCTGAGATCAAAGAGCAGCAGGGAATGATCAAAGTGACAGCATTTTGTTTGAGCACTAACCCCAGCTACTGTGCCCTTCTCTCTAGAAAGTCCACTGATGTTGCTACGCTGGATATCTGATGAAATTACGAGGTCTAAGCTGCTTTTCTGCAGTGTGTCTTTTACAATGTGGACTAATGCTGCAAAAAACGATTCAAACGCTTTTATATTTGCATGTAATTTGCGCTTTGTTATTTTCTTGAGTACAACCTCGTCTCCAATAACAGTAGCTCTCATGAGAACATGAAACAGCTGCTAATGTGGAGTAGATATTATTTACATCATCTTTAATTTATCCCAATGCCGCTAAATATAATCTCTACTGTGACGCTGAGTCACAGAGATTCACGTTCCAATAAAACAATACTGATCAAACAAAAACAGATTAAGTGGAAACAAATTTTTATTTTGGAAAGGGTCTATAACGATGAGAAATCGCACACAGCAACAGAAAGATTCTTGTTCTAGTTGTCTGTAAAGTTGGAAAATATACTGGCTTTGGGTGTGTTCATATTGACCCATTGCTGTGTCAGAAAGTCCAAAGCAGCATTCCACCTATCAAAGGCCCAAACCACAGACCATCCTGAGTGTATGTGTTCAGCAACTAGACACTTCAAATGCACAGCAACTGCATGAAAAGGACCCTCTTCAGCTTGCAGGGTGTGAAAACAGGTGGCGGGGGCAATAGGGAGTCTTTCATGGACATCCTGTCAAGAGGGAAAGACACGGGTGGAGCAGCATCACAGGGAGAGTAAGAAAACTTCAGCATTTCAGGGTGGTCAGCCGGAGAGTGCTAGAGGTCAGTGAAACAGTGGACTATTCTACAGCCGGCCACACCATCCAGGTCTTATCACTGCATCCTTGTTGGTTTACAGATTCCCAGCCAATGGTGGTTGGGAAGGGGAGAAAAAGGTGGGATTGGGGGTCCAATCAACACATCGGCTGAAGCTTAATTTGCCGTCGGTCTCAGTCCTACTCATCACTAACTTACAGACTCCTTTTATATATCCTCAGTAATCATCTCTGGAAGATGGCAAGAAGAAAACAATTTGGCAGAACTTCTAGTAAATAGCATGGTTTATTGTTTTTAAGATTACACACATGTTGAAGTCTTTGTTTTTGTCAGGTAAGGTTAGCAGACCCTTCAGCAACTTGTAAGTGCTAAAACTAGTCAGATCCCTGTGCGATTTTAATTGCAGAAAATAGCACATTGTTGTTTCCATCAAATATAATATCGTCTTTATTGGAGCTTATGATATCGCGAGAAAAGTTTTATAAGGGTGAAGGAAAATATCAATGCACTTGAGTACTGCTAAAAAAAATTCTTATAATGTGCTGTTGATTTTTAGGGCAGAGTTAGTTATGCAACGATTCATGGCGATTTTTTTATTTTTCTGATGCATAAAAAGAAACTTTCGTTCACATTTAATGTACACAGAGATGACTTCTCTGTACTGTGGTGACTCCTAACACATGTTGAAGTAAAAACAAAAATGATTGAAAATATTACCATTATTGCAGTATGTTTAGCAGAATCTTCAATCAAAACCTCTGAATAATAATAAAAATAATTATGATAATAATAACAACAACAATAATAATAGTAGTGATTATAGTAAAAACAATAAATGAATATTATAATCAGCATAATCATCATCATCATCATCATAATAATTTTATTTCATTAAATTTCATTATATTTTATTTCATTATATTTATTTAAAGCGGATAATAAAGAAAAAGACCCCAAGTAGGATAAGCCGTTAGAAGCAGTTCCTCCAGCTAAGATGGATCTTAGCTGGAGGAAGCAGGACTAAATGCATTTCATTAACACCTGCCAAAGGTTGTGTAGGTCCCTCTTTAGGAGCAAAAACAACCTTGACTTGTAAAGGCATGGACTCCAGACCTCTGAAGGTGTGCTGTGGTATCTGGCACCAAGACGTTAGCAGAAGATCTTTAATTGGATTGAGATCTGGGAAATATGGAGACCAAGTCAACACCTTGAAATCGTGTTCCTCAAATCAATCCTGAACGATTTTTGCAGTGTGACAGAGAAAGTCATCCTGCTGAAAGAGATGACTAAGAACATTCTGGCGAACTTTCTGGGGAATGCGTGGTCTGATAAGGAGGGACGGTATCCATCCCACTTTCGATGGAGAAGCACTCTTATTCAGGAATCTATCTGAGTTTATTAGACTAGAGCAAACGTGACATCACAGAATTGAGACCAGGTAGCAGAGTCGCAGTCTTACACGCCTCTCTGCGCCTCCTTTAGACTAACCCAGCCCAAAAGCCATAGAGACTGTATCTGTCCCCCGACCACCTACATTATTCAAATCCGATTGCAAAGTAATTTCACACAAAAACCTAATAAATATTAACACAACCAAGAATGTAGTTAAAAATAAATAATAAAAATAAAATTAATTTTGGACACCTGAATATTAGATCTTTAACATCTAAAACAGTTTTAGTAAATGATCTTATTCTAGATCATCATATTGACTTATTCTGTCTGACAGAGACCTGGCTGTGTGAGACGGAATATGTTAGTTTAAATGAATCCAGCCCGGCCACTCATATTAATACTCACATACCTAAAAGCACCCGCAGGGGAGGTGGAGTTGAAGCCACATATAACTCCAGTTTACCATTGAATCCTAAACCCAAACCGGACTGTAACTCATTTGAAAGCCTTACTCTCAGTCTTACAAATCCAACCTGGAAGCAGAGTCTGGGCTCCTGGCCCAGACTCTGAATTTTTAAACGAGTTCTCTGATTTTTTTTCAAACCTTGTCCTTATACAGATTAAATAATGATTGTAGGTGACTTTAAAATTCACTTAGATAAATTCAGCGATAGTCTTGGTGCCGCGTTTACCTCAATATTAGACTCTAATGGTTTCAGTCAGTGTGTAAATGAGCCCACTCATTGTTTCAAAAACACTCTGGATTTAGTCCTGATTTACGGCATTGACACTGAACAACTAGTAGTCCATCCACAGAATCCACTGCTATCGGACCACTGTTTGATAACTTTTGAATTTGCAATACTAAATCACTCGCCATTAGAAAAATCATTCTACACTATAAATATATCTGATGAGGCTGTAGCAAAATATATAGACGCTATTCCATCAGCCCTTATTTCAGTGACATGTTTCGACTTAAAAGAATATTACTCTAACGCTAGTCCTGTGCAAATTCATTATTTTGTTGTAAGGCTGCAAGCTCACTTAGGTTAACTCTCAACTCTATCGTGTGAAACAGAGGAGAGCAGCTCCAGGGTTTAACAACCAGACTCAAAACCTCAAACAGTCAACACATAATCTAGAAAGAAAATGGCGTCACACTAAGCTTGTAGACTCTTGCTTAGCCTGGGAAGATAGCATTAAAACATATAGGAGAGCCGTCTGCAGTGCCAGAGCGGCCCATTACTCTGCCCTGACAGAGTAAAATAAAAACAACCCCAGGTTTTGGTTCAGCTCTTCAGCCAGGCTGACTGAGAGTCAGAGCTCTATTGAGCCCCGTATTCCTAGAACCCTTAATAGCAATGACTTCATAAGTTTCTCTAATGACAAAATTATACGTATTAGGAACAAGACCCACAACTTCCTGCCTTAAAATGGTTCTAGTTTGCACGCCAGGACTTTGTTCATATAAACAACAGAAACACCCGGCACACATTTAGACTACTTCAGTCCTATCTATCTAAAACAATTAACTTCTCTCATTTCCTCATCCAAAACAACCACCTGTCTCCTAGACCCATCCCAACTAGTCTATTTAAAGAAGGTTTACCCTTCGTCAGCAACTCTCTAATAGAAAATCATCAATCTGTCTTTAAATTCAGGTTATGTAACACAATCCTTTAAAATAGCAATAATCAAACCACCGCTTTAAATGCACACTCTTGATCCAGAGGCTTTAACAAACTACAACCTTCCCTTCCTCAGAAAGTGGTGGCTGAACAATTGTGTGATCTTCTCTGTAACAATAGTGTATTTCAGGATTTCCAGTCTGGTTTTAGAGTTCACCATAGCACAGAAACAGCTCTGGTCAAAGTTACAAATGTCTTATTTATGTGACAGATCTCAGTTTGTATTTGTTAACAATGAATCCTCCATGCAGAGCAAAGTTACCCATGGCATACACCGGGGATCTGTGCTAGGGCCAATTTTATTCATTTATATATACTTCCTTTAGGCAACATTATCATCACTGTTATGCTGATGACACACAATTGTACTTATCAATGAAACCAGGTGAATCTAATCCCTTATCCACTTTAGAGGTATGTCACAAAGACATTAAGACTTGGATGACCTGCAACTTTTTATTATTAAATTCAGATAAAACTGAAGTTATTGTGCTGCGACCCAAACACCTTAGAAACTATTTAGCTGATAATATAACTACTCTGGATGGTCTGACCTTG
Organism: Lophius piscatorius; assembly: GCA_009660295.1. Lineage (NCBI taxonomy): Eukaryota > Metazoa > Chordata > Actinopteri > Lophiiformes > Lophiidae > Lophius > Lophius piscatorius. The sequence continues at coordinate 7,421 of VRLP01006265.1, forward strand.
GCCTTCAGCACCACTGTGAGGAACCTGGGAGTTATCTTTGATCATGATATGATCTTTGACTCCCACATAAGAAAAGATTTCTAGGACCACCTTTTTTCATCTGCGTATTGTTTCTGAAATACGGCACATTTTGTTGCAAAAAATACAGAAAAGTTAGTTAATGCATTTGTTACTTCCAGGCTGGACAACTTCCATGCACTATTAGCAGGCAGTCCCAATAAGTCTCTGAAGCCCCTCAAGCTGGTCCAAAACGCTGCTGCACGTGTGCTGACCAGAACCAGGGTAAAGAGCCCATAGTTCCAAATTGTCCAACCAGAACTCTGCGCTCCCAGCATGCAGGGTTGCTTGTAGTCCCTAGTGTCTCCAGAAGTAGAATGGGAGCCAGAGAGTTCAGATATCAGGCCGTTCTGATATCTGATAAAATGCTCATTAATGTCCGTGAACTTAGACAGAACCCAGTCCAATAAGTGAAAATACAGTTGCAGAGATTCATTATTCAGAGCTTTGTCACAGGCTCCCTGTTCTCATCAAAAAATATCTGAGCCAATTTCCAAAAAAGGGTCCAGACAGATTTGGAAACATTGTCAAAAAAACGAACAACGATGCAAAATGCTTTTACTGTTCCAATGTCCGTTGAGTCATCAACCACACACAGAATTTCTTCTTTTAATAATCTCTGACAAATCCTCAAATTAATAATCTCCAATAGATGCTTTACAATGTTTTAAGATGCAAAACTCTGTGGTGTTTTCGAGTCTCTGAAAAGTTCTTTTATAACATCCACCAAATCATCAGCTGATCGCATGACAATGTTGTGTTCAGCCAGAAATCCTGCTAGCTGAATTTCGGCTGTTTTGACCGCGTTTTCCATTTTTGCTTTTCATTCGTTTGTTGCAAAAACTGGGCAACGGAGGTTTAATTTGGAGCCAGATACTTTACATTTTGTGAGTGTTTATTTCCTTTGGCATAATTTTTTTCAGAACTGTAATGTCCGACACCAATTTGATGCCGGAGCAGCGGCAAAAGGCTTTAGCCCCGTTCCCAGCCGCTGTTCTCTCTGTTTTTCTCTCCCTCCCCCTCTCTCTCTTTCTCTCCCCCCCCCCCCCCCCGATTGATCCTATTACAATTTCGTCCCCAGCTCATCAGACCAGGAAACCTTCTTTATTTTTGTGTTTGCTGTGTTGTAGCCACACATGCCCAAACACAGCAAGCTGATATGTGTCTGATGTATGTCTATCAGGACCAGAATTAACTTTTTCAGCAATTTGTGCTACACTATATCTTCTGTGGGATCAGACCACATGGGCTGGGCTCCATATTAGCATTCATCAGCCTTTGGCAGTCATGATTCTGTAACATGATCACCAGTTGTCTCTCTTTAGATCCCTTTAGGGAGTATTAATCAATACTCCCCAATAACCAGACCATGAACACCTAATAAGATCTGCGGTGTCGAGGTCTGACCTAGCTTTCTAACCATCGCAATTTCATCCTTGTCATTGATCATTATGCTTGCTCCCTTTTTTCCTGCTTTGATCTCATCATCTTGTCAAAATGTTGACTTGCAGTTCCTTTGCTGCCTAATATCTCCCCTAGTATATCCCACACACAGATGCGATTATAATGAGATAAACCACCTGTCAGTGGTTATAATGTTATGGCTGGTAGATGCACTGTATATAACTCCTACATTCAAAGAGAACAACAAAGAAGACTTTTCATATGAACGGCAATGAAATAGTTCTCCGTTTTGACCTAAACTACTCACACCGAGACATATTCATTCACACACATCATGCCACGAACATTTCGGTGAATGTCTTCCAAAACAAAAAGTTGAGCGGACTCAAACTACTGAGAGGTGATGTCCTATCCAACAGGATTCACACGCGAACTGCTCTCCGAGCACAAAAGGGCAGAACAACAATATTATGCTGTCCCCTGAGTGTCAACCCCCCTAGTAAAAACATTTAAGGGAGAGTAGGCTTGACCTACATCTTCTCTAGTATAAAAAGACAAAGCTGAGTATATTCCAACAGCTGCTGGCCGGGTGCCCTGTGAAGAACAGAAGGAGAGCTTTAAAATCTTGACCTTCTGAAACAATATAACGCAGTCATCAAACAGTCTCCTGAGACAGATTGCCGACCCACGCACCCTACATGTCTGCTTGAGATTATTCATATTGAACTGTATGTGTACGTCTCTACATATATATGTGCCTCAAGCTTGCTGGGGGACACGTAATGCAGATCCGGATCCTTCTGATGCTCCTTACTCACCACATGTGGAGTTCACTACTGCTTTATCAATCTGTGTCTTTCCATCTGCCTTATGCATTTATATGATGATGCACTTTCTGACCAATCAAAATAACCATGGGTCAACAAAAGTAGCTGTCTTCAACCTATTTATTAAGTAAGTGTATTTTTATTTTTCATTTATGAATTAATTTGTAAAGGCTAAACAAGTATTAAAAATTGTTGATATGTGCATACCTATCACATGATGCTAATAAATTCCTGATCCACCTTCTAGAGGGCCCAGTGAGGAGAAAACAAAGAAAGAGGCATTTTTATATGATTTTCTTTTTCTTTTTTAGAAAATATTATATATTCAAGTAATTATGGAAGCCCCTCAAGTTGATCAAACAAACTAATTCTAATCTTTTATAAATATTTTTCCCTATGCTTCCATTTTTCCAATTATCATAGCTACCATCAGAATGGACAGCTAAGATGTAAATACAAGCAGGATGTCTTAAATACTGATTACCATGGACACTGATGTAAAGTTGTTCTAAAAACTTTTTAAAGGAAACCTGTTTCAAATCACCAAACTTTTCAAAAATTTGGTCACCGGGACCCATGATAGGAAACTCCTTTTTCTTTCACATAAGACCCCTTTACATGACCCACAAGCAGAAGATGGAAAACACAGTATATGTTTCAGTCAGGGAGCTCCTTACCGTCTGCACGCATGTGAAGATGAACCGCAACGAAACACGGAAGGTAAAATATTATTTTTAGCATTTCACTTTACCGTCTTACCAAAAAAAACTGTTTGACGTTATGAAGTTCCATATAAGTATCCTGTCCCAGTAGATGTCGATGCTGTGTTATATGTTACTAGGTGCAAACGCTGCTGTGTTATATGTCATGGCTCCTTTGCTTGCGAAAGGTCAAGATGTTATTCAAAGTAGAGGCTTCGCAAAAACGGTTGTTTTGTTCAGTGTGAACAAAGAGAGGCGTCAGGGAGAAGGGTCTTGGTTGGGGTGCTGTTTCACAATCTGTATAAAATCGGATCGGAAGTAAGTGATTTTTCTTATGCATTGATTTTAATTTATGTTGAAGATGTCAAAATTTTGGGTTTCATTTTTTGCTGTGTTTACATTGCTAAAGAGGATATTTCTTCTGCGGAAAAAAGCGATGTAATGCAGGTTTGATCGTTGCCTTTAAGATGTTGCAATATATACAGCAAGTAGTGAAAATACGCTATTAAGGGGGACACAAGGGATGTGCCCAGTAACAACTATTGCTGGTAGCCAGTCAAATAAGTAAATAAATATAAAGTAATGTAAATGCAGAATATGTCCATGTGGGATTCAATTAAAAATAATTGTGGGCCTAAATATTTAGCGCAAATCAGCCTGGATGTTTTAATTCTTTTGGCGTTAGAAATAAACTAGAGTAGCATTGTTATAGTTTCAGTCAAGATGGGTTATAAGCATACTCTCTAACAAAGATTAGAGTCCATAGCTCCTTATGGGGTTTCTTATCATCATAAATAAAAGTAAGTGCTTTTGGACATATGCCTTTAGCCTTCTTACTGGGAATTAGATAAGAAACTTCACATTAATCTCTGAACTGTAGAGTAAATTTGAAAATGATAGATAGATAGATAGATAGAGATAGAGAGAGAGAGAGAGAGAGAGAGAGAGAGAGAGAGAGAGAGAGAGAGAGAGAGAGAGAGAGAGAGAGAGAGAGAGAGAGAGAGAGAGAGAGAGAGAGAGAGATAGATAGATAGATAGATAGATAGATAGATAGATAGATAGATAGATAGATAGATAGATAGATAGATAGATCATCTCACTTTATTATTGCAAAGTTGAAAGTATTCAAATTAAAGTGTTGACCAGTAAAATGTAGAGGTGCTGGTGGGTGGGCTTGATATCACTTTTTAGCTCTCCATGTTAATCTCTACAAAAAGAAATTAGTGTAATGTTTCTCTTAAAGTAAAGCTTATCAAGCTGAAGTGAGAACAGATGAGTGTTATGGTGGTATTGAATTGATTGACTCAAAATACCGGACTACACATGATGCACTGCAGAGTCCTTGTAGTAACTGTACTGAGAAAAAGATCAGAGGAGTTGAGCGGTAAAGTGGCTCAGGTCAAGGCAAGACCTCCTCTCCTTTGAAGGCAAGGGGAGTGTTGCTATTTACCACCCCCAGAATTACAGCAGGCGGCACTTTTTAACACAAAGTGAAACTGAAGCTCAAAACATTAAAGAAGATCAGAAATTGATGAACATGTTGAAACATATTTCTGATCTCCCCCTTCATGAACTTCAAATCCCAACTTTTATTCACAAGATCTGAGTCAAATAAATGATTTGAAAAATCCAATTATTCAATATCTTGTTAACAAAAATGGGTAAAGGTTTTGTCAGGCAGAGATGCCAGCACGGGCCTGTTCATCACACAGGGGTCCCAAGGCCCCTCTTTCTCTGTCCACATGTTAATCTTTACAGTGCACTCAAGGAAGTGGCGTTGACAGCCACGATTTGAGGTCAGGACGGGTCAGGGGTCAAGCACTTCCTGCTGACATGAAAGCACATCCAAAGCACACCTTTCTCTTGGTATCTTTCGTCTGCCCCACGGACCATCTGTACCTACGTAATCCGGAGCTCGTCGGGCCTAAACAAAAGCCATGTGTTAATTACCTTTGAAGGTGCAATGACTCCAGGGCCGAAGCCAACCTTTATCTGGTTTCAAAGTGAGGGCTGGAGAACAGGTTACGCTTCAGACACATTACAGTTGTCCTCTCCCCTACCTACCTGCCGTGCTTTCATTTCAGAGGGATAACCATGCCTTTTGGTTTCCCCAAGACTTGAACCTTGCCCTGTATCAAATATGAAGGAACACAGCCAGTTCACTCCTGCTTTTTTGGACCCTCTATAGGAGTAAATTAAAAATTAGTCCCGCACCTGCCCCCCAGATGTGAGGGTATTTACGTCACTCGAACTTCATCTTATTCTTTTGATCATTGCTGTCATTTGTTTGAAGTCCTTACTTTAGGGATATTACAAGGACAGTAGCATTGGCCCATGACTAAATATATTTTATCTACATGTAGATGCTTCCTTCTATTTCATTTTACAAAGCCTTCATGGAGAAGAATGTGGAATGGTTATAGACTGATAAATGATCTGACATTGTTCACAATTATTGCCTTTTCCTTCTCTGTTTCAGGGAGTGTCCAAAAAGGAGACCTGATTTGAGTGAACAATTGAAAGATCAAAACCATATGGACACAGTGAAAGGTGCTGGTAACAATCTATTTTTTAGTCATCACAAAAAGGATATGATGTGTCCCCATGATGGCTCCTTAGGCATTCTTTGTGAGTAAAACCTGAGTAACACTTTCTTCTTCCCACAAATTACCACTTTCTTCCTGCCACAGGAGAAAGGGAAGTGGTTACCGTATATGTCCAAACAGATATGTTACCTTATTTTGACAAAATGTTTCCACTGGCTGACCTCACAAGCAAAGACGATGATCTTTGAGAGTAGACACCCTTTTTTCAAAGGCTGAGGTGGCTTTGTGGGCAGTAGTTATGCACCTTGGTTATATTGACATCAATATGTCTCGCTCCAAGCTCCTAATTAGATCACACGATGATAAGTATGCCTACTGGTGTTTTGTAACAGAACACATGCTGTATGCATTTGAAAGCTAAATCAAAGTGCATTGCAGACTTGGCAGACAAATGAATTATGCGCTGTCTATCCTACTACTGCCTCTTGAAGATATGGAGTCATTCTCTACATCCTCTCTGCCGAGAATAAACAAACACACTCTCTAATCCTTGTAAATGTTTTTTTTTCTTTTTAAAATCATAAATTTTCCAGCCTGAGATTGTCAGAGGCCCCACAGACATGTCTTGATCCTCAGGACATCGACAGAAGAGTCTGTATGATGTGGGAAGTAGAGGCCGTCTGCTCCTGACCTACAGGTAAAGACAGACGGCGGTCCCATGATGCCGACGGTGGGCAGAGTGGCTATGCTGCCAGCCAGAGACGTTGGTTATAAATATCCACCTCGCAAGCTTCCTCCGAAAGCAAACACTTCAGTTTCTGCCTTGTAATTTATCATTGCTTTCTACCGCATGGAAGAAAAATCAAGAGAATCAAAGGGGGAAAAAACTTAGGGAAATGTTCAGTTGAAATATTACAGTGTGTACAGTTGTTTTCACAACCCCAGTTCCAAAAAAGGTGGAATGTTATGTAAAATGTCTATGAAAACACAATGCATTGATCTGAAAAATATCTTTTAACGTAATAGAAATGTTATAAATATATATATCTATACTCCTCATTTGATAACACTAAGAAAGCTTATGTTTGGAGATGACAATGAAAATTAAAGTTGTATTCTGCCCCATTTTTGCTTGATATACGACTTCAGTTGCCCGACGTCTTCTTTGTCATATTTGGCACTTTATAATGTGCCACATATTTTCAAAAGGATTGCAGGGAGGTCAGTCTAGTACACAGACACGTTCCCTCCAAAGCCACACTGTGGTAAGGGATGTAGAAAGTGGCCTGCCATTGTCTGTCTGGACTAAGCAAGGACGTCCCTGAAAAAAACATTGGCTTGTTGGCAGCATAAGTTTTTTCTAAAATCTGTAAGTATCCATCCATTCATCCATCCATTTTTATTCTGCTTATCCAAGGTTGGGTCGCGGTGGCAGCAGGCTAAGAAAGGTATTCCAGACCTCCCATTCCTCAGCAACACTCTCCAGCTAATTCTGGAGGACAATTCCCAGGCCAGATTAGATATATAGTCCTTCCAGTGAGTTCTGGTTCACCCCAGGGTCTCCTGGCTTTTCCAAAGTGACCTAAGCCCGTGTGATACATGTCGTAGAATCTCGTCAGTTTTTAAAGCAGTGACATCCGAAAGATGTGAGGTCAGTGGCGTTTAATGTTGGTTCTTGTGCTTCCTCCTCACCTGTAGAGATTTCAGCAGGTAAGGGCTGAGTCTTTGATGATATAATAGACTGTAGAGGGTGACATTTTCAAATTCCTTGAAACTAAGCATTGAGAACTGCTATTAACCCATAGATGTGTTTTCACAAGGTGGTGAACTTCTCCCCATCTTTGCTTTTAAACTGGCTGGGCCTTTTGAAACATACATTGCTGATTAAGCACACAATTAAGCATATATATATTAAGACTAAACTTTTTCAGAATTTGAGAATTCATGTTTTTTAAAAGCCTCTACAGATGTCTTGGTAATTAATTGAACAATGATTTCCACAAAAATAAGAACACCTGAAAGGCAAATAACTCAAGTACCAACAGTTCCTTTACAGTTAGCTTTGTATTTAAATACTACGTGCCACATGGGTGTGTGTGTGTTTGTCTCCCATTAGCCTTTTAGTTGAAGACGAAGGGTGTTAAGTCAGGGATGATGATTCCAGAACCCTGGAAGAAAATTCCAAGGCCTGGAAGAGCCCATGGAAAGTAATCAAGTAACAGAATGATGTCATTCTGATGAAAGGCAACTCGTCAGAAAGTTGGCAACCATGGTATTCTTTGGCAAGGGCCGCAGCCCACTATACACCCAAATATGACATCAAAGCAGGTGCCAGGCTAGGCCAAGAAGCTGGCACGGATCATTGTCTGCTTTCATTACATTGGCTTCAACTTCTTGCTGGGAGGATAAAAGAAAACTGCTGCTTGGTGCAAAGAGAGTGTCAAAATAAAGAGGCACATAGGGTGTGCTAATGGTGTCCCATTGGCTAATCTCAAAACTGAAAAACTTGCACCGAGAATGATGATAGAACAGTCCATTCACATTGCAGGTCAACATTCCGAAACAAATACATTTTAGAAATAATGGGAACTCTTAACTCTTCCCGTGTAGCTTCTTTAAGGTCTAAAACCACAAAAATGTTTCAAACACTGGCCTCACATAATTGAATAATGACCGTTGTTTAAACCAGGGTGTGCATTCAAAAAGAATTTTTCCAAAGGGACTACCAGGTTAAAGGACAGAAAATGAATAATGTGCTGTGGCTCTACTATCATGACCTGTAATAAGGGCTTTTCCAAGTCCTTTGGCAAATCTTTGGCATAAATAAACATTTCCCAGACAAAAGAGTCTAATTCTGCTTTTTTGTTTTGGTGGAGATGAGAGTAAGGCCAGGGGAGGGAAGGCTGCCGCCTCTCTCATGATAATAATAGCAGGTTTCAAATGGTAATTGGTCTCCGCTGTCTACCTGGCAATGGGCATTACACAGGGTGATTCAAGCACTAGGCATGAATGGAAAACTCCTGGAGGAAGGCCACAAAACTCATGCCCTGGTATCTCTATTACAGCCGGCTCTACCTCCTGTACAGCGCAACATGGTGCCAAACATGTAAAAAATGCATTTACAACCACTGATTGTGATGCATAAGCGTTCGTCTTGCCTTGTATGAATGACACGACAAAAGTGCTTACAGGCTAAAACAGCCACTCAGATGGAAGATTGACACCTAACAGCTGACCTGTGGGGTGAACTTTTTGATTACCCCTCGGTGCCAGAGAGACCCTTAATAAGAGTTGTCCTATCTTGAAAGAGTTTGTTTTTTATCAAACAGGGCATCATCTGTAACTAATAGACTGCCTCTTCTTACGAAATGAGAGCCTGCTCAACAGATGTCTCGTGCCTCTCTGATTCTCTCCTATTCACCATTCACATCCACATCTTAGATGGCACTTGTTGATTTGAGTCGGGATCAAGGTTGTTTACTGATTATCTGGATAATATCAGGAACATGTGGTGGGGGCACATGAAAGGAACTCCACAGTGTGTTAACACCCAAAACCTCTGTACATGTTTGTTTTGGGCTTAAACAATAGTTTCAACATGAAATTAAGGGGACCTGCTTCCGGATGTTTCTCTTCAGGTGACACAGAACAGAAGCTGAGGCTCAAAGTGTTTTCACAGGGGTGGCTAACCTGAGATGTCAAAGGTCTTTAACATTACTGTTAGTTGAGCTTGTTCGTGAATTGAATAACAAATATAACATAATATTGTGGCCCATGAAGATGTTCTTTTTAAGTGATTACCACAATATAGCCAAAACCTGTGAAGCTGTAAAACAACCATTCTTCTAATTTGTAACAACTGACTCATATTCCCAGCATTTCCACTTCCCCTCTTTGTCCTGGCTTTTAAAAGATTGCCACACTTAAAACATTTTGTGGCTGTAATGCCACAAAGTCTTAGGCTTTGTCAAAATTTTCTTGGGATTAAGTGTGGGGATTGAGTTCCACAATCTGATATCATATGTTTGGTGTTGGTGCTGTGAAGTTCGCACTCTGCATAGAAGACGGTGGCAATTGAAAGGCACTCCTCTATGATATATAAAAGTTTTATAGAGGGTGATCTATCCTTTGTTCTTCCAATGAGGACCTCCACCTGTTTCTGATGATGTGAGCCAAAGCCTGTCCCTTTCAAGAGGCTGATCCCTCCTGATCTCTTTGATGTAACCTGACCTAACAGTTCCAAGTAGCAGGATTTGATGATCATGGATGGATACTGGACAACAGCATGTGCAAATCAAAACTAACAGGCAAAAGGGAGATGGATGATGGGGATGTGTGAGTAGAACTGGCATGCTGCGCAGACATAGAGCGTTCGCAAAGCTATGATATGTTTGAACGCCAGGCAGGCAATGGTCACATGATCAATGCTGCCAGCCCAGACTTAAGCAGTAAAACCTGTGGATCTGTGAGGGCACATGCAACTGATCGGAGATGAAAGACAGGCTTTGACTTTCACAGGAGGCCTGGATTCGGGGAGGGGGCTACAGGGGCTACGGGGGCACTTATGAGGGACTGCCATCTGAACAGCTGGGTCATTTTCAAGTGACCTAAATCTAGGATTAATCCGTTTGGACTTGCATGGTTAAATTTGTGTCTGTGCTTCACACGGACGAAGGGAGAAAAAGAAAAAGGGAGAGAGAATTACCACTGAAAGCCAGAAAGGCTTAGCACTTGGGTTCAAACAAGGTGCACACTAGAGAACAAGCCCCCGTGCTCCAGCATCAGCGAAGCAAACCAGCGTTTCTATCCCTGTCTCATTGTGTGAGGTGAATTCAAAATACAATCCTTCATCTCCACATTCAGGATGTGCACACTGAGATCACTTTAAGCCTCAGCATCTGCAGCTCACACTTTTCACTCGCTCGGGTCAGAGGATGTTTCGACACACCACCGTGGCGTGGCATCTCTTCATGGCAGCGTGTGTAAGAGGCCGGCGTCCACCTGAGATTGATTTAAGGGTTACATATTTAGGGATGACGTGTGATGAAACAGGGAGGTATGGGTCAAAGTGACCGGGCTCAGTCTGTGACAGTGGCTCTCCTCCTGGGCCCTACCACATGTCTTAATCTATACAAGCATCTTTTTGAAGTTCTCAATGGATACCATCAGTTCTGCTGGTGACCTCATATCCATCCTACCTGGCTGAGAATGTTTCAACATCCTAGGAGCACTGACTAAACATGGGGCTTTTTTAAATTAGACAGTAATGATGTTATTTTTTGATCACTTGTAAGCATCTTGTAAAATGTCCAAATTTGTCCTATCTTGTTGAGATATGGTAACTTTTTACATCAAGACGTGTGGCTGTAGCTCAGAAAATAGAGCAGCTGTCTCCCAATCGGACAATTGGCGGTTCAAGACCAGCAGCCTCCATGTCGTAAGGTCCTTTAGCAAGACCCTGAATGCCAATATGCTCCCTTCCCTATGGCGCTTCAAGAGGGCTGCCCACTGCTCCCTCAGGGATGGGTCAAACGCAGGGGATTAATTTCACAATGTCGTCCTGTATGTATAGACTGTGTATGACTACATAATAAATAAAGAGTTATTATTATTATAATCAAGGCCCATTTCTGAGGAAACCCTTTTTTGAGCATGCTGAAGAAACATGAATGCTGAATTGATCTGATCTTTACACAGTCCCCTTCAAATATGATGTCAAACTGATTTAAGTGATTCCTTCAATGGCTCTAACAAAGCTAAAACTGGTGTTTTTAAAAAGTAAACTGATTTGGACTCCCTGGTTTGCGGTAATATAAATATATAAAGGTGTGTAAAAAAATATTCCTGCAATGCCTAATGCTGTTAAACTAAATGAGTGTCCAGCTGATTCACATGCTAAGAACCATCTAGATGAAAGACAAAAAACCCCACCATCAAGTGTTACCTTGATGATTAATCACTTTGGATCTGCAGGCTACACTTAGACATGAATGTGTCCTTAAATGAGAAGTTGTTCTCGGGAAGCCTTCCTCAACCGTAACGAGGCATTCCTGAGCTAAAAAGCTGGTTACCCATTAGGATGCTCTGCTTGACTTGAAATATACAGTAGACCAGGAAAGTTTGGAAGAGACTGAGGAGGAAGGGAGGAGGCTAGACAAGGAGGAGTAGGAGGTGGGGGGAGCGATGGTTACTTTGATCTTCAGAGGCCCTGTCTGGATTTAAAAAAAAAAAAAAGTGTCCAAGTTGGCTTTGTCTTTTTTTTTTTTAAACTAAAAAAAAACAAGAAATTCAGCTGAGGAGAAGGTGATTTATTTAATTTCTTTAAAGAGCTATTTGTAGTTATTATTTGGTGTTTATTTGTTGTAAGATTAAGTGAACATATATTATTTCTTCTCCTATTAACAATTATAATAATAGGAATCATACTTGTGTCTTATTTACAGGTAAAGTCTCCAGAGAATCAAATGTTGGTGGATAAATATTTTTAGAACTCCACGTTTTGTTTTTTCCCGAACTTGCAGGCAAGTGTAAAACAAGATGCGCATTCTCACTTCATAAATTTGTGGTAGAATGGGAAATGAGCATTTCAAGGCCAATAAAAGCCACCACATCAAATAAAACTTCGAGGATCAAAAGGACCAACGCATGGACATTTTTCCCCTCTATAAATTAAGAGGGGGGTTAGTCTGCCACGCTTGATCGTGCCCTGAGTCCTGCCCCGCTGATGCGATTGGTTGGAAGGACACACAAGGGGGGAAAGTTTGAATAAAATACAAGCGCATGGCACAAATGTTGTGGGAGCTCGTGCACTTAGTCCAACTGCACTTAAGTTGTAGCCTAGAGATAGACGGCAAACATTTGAAATAACATGTACACAGCTTTCAGTAGATGACTTTTAGTGATCTTCTAGGACTTTCAACTTAGTTGACATTCGTGCCTTTCTGCTGTTGCGGCGTAATCGTTGTGTCTTTCTCCATCTGTAAAACTTCGCGTTTCCCCAACAAGTCGTTGTATCTGGAGGGAGGACTTGTACCGAGGGGATAACATGACAGCGATTCGAATGGTTTCATTAGTGCTGCTGCTGGTGCTGATGCAGTCTGGAGCTCTTTGCGCGCGGAGGTTCCGAGGTGGCCGCAACCCACAGCCGCGACGCGCACCACCTCCTCCTGCATACCGGTCGGACCGTGTTGACACCACGGAGAGCTTCCCTCTGGATTTCACCGCCGTGGAGGAGAACATGGATAACTTCATGACCCAGGTGAAGAACCTGGCGCAGTCCCTCTACCCGTGCTCGGCGCAGAAGCTCGACAACGACATGAAGCTGAACTTTTTGGAGAATTCATCTGTCACCTGTAATGATGGAAGCGCCGCGGGGTATGTACCGACTGACAAGCAATACGCGAGTACATTCTAATCAATCAGGATTCCCAGGATCGTTGACAGGTCAGGGTTTGAGCCAGCTGTCCAGGAATTTGCATCTTTCTTCAGCAGGGCGCAATCTGTCATGTTGGTCAACCTGCAGCCTGCTGCGCTCGCAGAGGCGCTCAGAGGACGTTTTGGTCAAGGTGGTTCATTGCAAACATATCAAGTTGGCTTTGAGACCTTAAAATGTTTGAATGCTGCAAATGTAATAACTATGCAAATAAAGACAAATACATGCTGCTCAGGAGAAGAATAGATCAGATAGATGGACAGCTGCTTGGACTCAGCGAAGCGTAACTTTTGTAACCACATGGCCTACCCTTCATTTCCATTGTTTCAAATTAGAATGTAGAATTTTCTGTGCAGATTGTTTAGATCGATGTTATTTTGACCCCCACCCATCTCTCTGATGACTGCACCCAGTAGGCCAGCTGTTGAATTGCAATTTTACAGCCGTTTGTATTTTCTCTACTCGCATACTGGAAAATATTTTGCTGTAAGTGAATTATGGCTGATTATAGTTTGTGTCTGGTAGATTTCCCTTTAGGGTATGGGCATTTTGGCAAACTGTAGAGCACTACTTTGTTTGCAATGATTCCCACTGTTTGTATTATTGTTCAGCAAGTCCCTATGATTTTTCTTAAATTGGCTGAACAATGATGAGAGCAAATTGACAACAGCCTGATACACCATCTCTCCAATTGTAAAATACATAAACTATGTAAGGATTGTTGACATTTATGTTTCACTTTGGCTGCAGGAGGTCAAATCTTGAGCTGTAGCGCTGTATAGAGCTAAATCAGGTGATGAATCGCTTAGAAAGGCAGTGGTATGTATTGATATATATGATAAACACCACAGCCAGTGGATTTCATTTGTCTCAAACTGAAGAATAAAATATTAGGCAAACTGAGTTAAAGAGCAATATCTAAATAACAAATGCCTATTGTTACAATAATAAAGATGCAATGTAAAGAACTTCTTTATCATCATGATGATATCAAGCCATGACTATAAAATGTTTTAGTATTATTTAAATACTTAACTGAGAGGGGAGGTGCTGATGATTACCATTGTGCAATATAACATTGCTATACATTTCACTTTATGGATTTTCTATCCTGCCTAATTCCTGTTAAACCCTAAAGAGCTGTCTGCTAGTGCTGTAAAGCTCTTAGCTCTTTAGAGATACAGCATGGGGACGAGTGCATGGGACAGTTACTGGCAGATGGTCACGTCCATTTCCTGCTGAAATTGTTGTCAGTTGGGATGATAATCCATTAGCTTCTAAGAGTATTTTCCAGAGAGGTGTCACCACACTAACAAAAATACAAGGATGTGATACTGGAGAGTGGGAAAATGTGGTTCATGTCTTGGAGTTGTACTTGTTAGAGCGCCGCTGTCTCTTGGCTTGTTCGGCCTGCGGAGTCTGCCTTCACTTTTCTACTTGTTGTTTGGAACTAGTAAGTGGCGTGCCCTGTCCCTAGCCTACATCATTGACTGTGGCTTGTAATGATAGCACAAGACATTAAGTGCAGCCAAAGTGTGATTCAGTTTCTGAGTAAACATCTCAGAGCTGCATCAAGTCAGTTTCTTTGAAGTATCTGAAATTTTTTTTGGCAAGTTTCGAGTTTAATCATCGGTAAAGGCCGTTGGATTTTTGCTTATTTAAAAAAAAAAGAAAAAAGAATCTCCCCGCTTTGTAGACGCACATGAGGCGCATCTTGCTTCTGTGCCCAAATCTGCTTTATACACCAGCAATGGTTTAATTGTCCTAATTTGTGGGTTTCCCCCCTAGTATTATAAAACCCTGCTTAAAAATGGTCAGGAAGTGTTTGACATGAGGAGGAGAATCGTGATAGCGTTGCCCTCTTCTGGGCTGACAACACACAGCACATATCTCCAGTGAACGCTCACTTCCTTTGTTTAAGGGGACTATGAAAAACCTGTTAATGTGTTATTGCACCATATCTCTGAACATGTCATTCCTTTGATAGCAAGCCCAGATTTGATCCACGTTATGTGTGAGTACTCTGCTGAGGAATGATGAGCTCATAGACTATCATGCTGCATTAAACATGACAAATATGGTGTACTGGCATCCACAGTAGAACCAAGATAGGGGATAAGATGATGTTTATCTCCTGTTTGATCACTGTCTCGGTTCCTCTACACACACCCTGATTGTTCTCTGCCGCACTCTGACTCAATTTCTGTTGGTGGAATTAACTTTTTTCTGTTTTTTTGTCACCTTTTCAAGAACGGTATCAACCAAGTAACAACACATCTTTGTTTGGATGACAGTGATGATGTCGTACGTGTTTTTATTTCATGCTTGGATGCCATCATGTGATGATGGAAATGGTGCGGGTATTTCTTTGAAGTGTTATTCTTATCTCTCTGAAGAAAGAACCCGATGTCAAAATTGTGGAATGTGGTTGTATCTTTATGCCGCTTCCATCTGTTGTTCAGGTGGTTTAAAATAAACCAAGAGGAATTTGGAATCATTGCTTAATATTTGCCTGCTATTGCTCTCCTTTGTTCTCTTGTAGGTACTATCTGAAAGAATCTCGAGGCAGCAGACGCTGGCTGATATTCCTAGAGGGTCAGTAATTAAGAATTAAGAATGATGAACAGCTGTTGCCCATGTGCAGGAGAAATGATGCATGTTTTTGTGTAATCTGTGTCCAGGCGGCTGGTACTGCTTCAATAAGGAGAACTGTGACAGCCGATACGAGACCATGAGGAGATTGATGAGCTCATCCAAGTGGCCCAAAACTAAAACAGGTCAGCCTCAGCTACTCACTACGCACCAGACCTTCTAACACTGTGATAAAGTTCCTAGATTCAAGGCTATTTGCCTCCATAATCAAGAAGATCAGACGTATCTGTGCTCATCTGTGACGTTATTTCGACCGACAACACATCCTGATGTAGCGGCAATGTAGGGTTATCTGGCGCCCACTGCCGTAGGTTAAGAGACACCTCCCTCGCTCACTGCAGTGTAATAACTGTAATCCATGTAGTAATGATGATGAGGAAGAAGAGAACGTGTTTGGGAGTGGCAGGATGGCTAATGATACATGTTGATCTGTCTCTGTAGGCACTGGGATCCTATCTCCTCTGCCAGAGGAAAACCCTCATTGGTGGAACGCCAACATGGTGTAAGTTGACTCATGTTTGTTTTTTTATCTACATTTCATAGGTAAGTCCCTCTACTTGAGCTTTATTTTTGTGGTGTAGGTTCATACCATACTGCTCGAGCGACGTGTGGAGCGGCGCCACAGCCAAAACAGAGCAGAGTAAGACATGGCTGAATCTTCAACACAAACGTGCAATGACACCTTTCTTTTTTTTAAAAAGTGTTTTTCTAAAGCTATCCTGTTGTTGTGTTATGTGTAGGTGACTACGCCTTCATGGGCTCAATGATTATCAAAGAGGTTGTGAAGGACCTGCTGAACAAAGATCTGGACAACGCCAAAGTTCTCCTTTTAGCAGGAAGCAGGTATACTGCTGTGTGAAGACTCTGCTTGTAAGTCCGCATTTATTACCCGTATGATTAATAACATGTCATATTTCTTCATGCAGCGCGGGCGGCACTGGGGTCCTTCTGAATGTGGATGGTGTGGCAGAAATGCTGGAGGGACTGGGGCACACTGGGATACAAGTTCGTGGCCTGTGTGATTCCGGCTGGTTCTTGGACAATAAGCAGTACCACTGTACGGACTGTGTAGACACTGTCAGCTGTGCCCCCACTGAGACAATTAAGAGAGGCATTAAGTATGGGAGCCAGTGAATACTTAAAAAAAAAATCCAGATTTTCTGAGGTAGAGTAAGACGCTAAAATCTGCCCTTCACTCGTTTCAACAGGTACTGGGGAGGAGTGGTACCAGAGAGGTGCAGGCAAGCCCACGAAGGAGAGGAGTGGAACTGCTTCTTCGGATATAGAGTCTTCCCTTCAATAAAGAGTGAGCTAGAGACCCCATTGTGTACTTTGTACAATGCAAATGCAAATGTTAGTTCTTCTCCAATATGCAAGCCCAAAACATCTCAATAGGATATGTCTGCCAGTAAGAAGTGTCAACACAGTTACAACTGGTATTTCATATATTCTAAACGTATATTAAACTTTTGGGACTCCCTGTGCAGGTCCTGTGTTTGTTGTCCAGTGGCTGTTTGATGAGGCCCAGTTGACAGTGGATAACATCCAGCTAACCGGCCAGCCCGTGCAGGAAGGCCAGTGGCGCTACATCCAAAACCTGGGGATTGAGCTGAGGAACACACTCAAAGATGTCCCGTAAGGTCAAATCTCTGCATTATAGTCAAATAAAATAAAGTTGGAATATTGCATTGGCTCATATTTGTTCCTCTGGATTTCATTTTTAGGGCTATGTTTGCACCAGCATGCCTATCACATGAAGTTATCACCAGGAAGTGAGTATATAAGCCAGTCAGTCTATCATTAGCAACGCAGTGCAGAACTTTGCTTTCAGGACTTCCCACATGTGAGGTAACGGCGCCCTCTTGTGTTGTCTTCTAGTTACTGGATTGACGTGCAGGTTAAAGGTACTTCTTTGCCCCGTGCACTACACTGCTGGGACCGAAGCCTCCATGACAACAGGAACAACAAGGCTCCACCCAAGGGCTGCCCCATACATCTGATTGATAGCTGCCCATGGCCACATTGCAATCCCACTTGCCCCACAATACGTGACCAGTTCACGGGACAAGAGATGAATGTCATTCAGTTCCTCATGCACATGGGCTTTGATGTGCAGAAAATGGCCCAGCAGCAGGGCATGGATCCTAGCAAGCTACTGGGAATGCTGAGCAGTGGCAGCTAAAGAGAGAGAGACACACCCACAGTCTCCAAGCTAAGCCCAAACTGGGCCAGCTGGTCTCCCTAGCTAGTGTCCTATCCTGATACCTCCAAGTACCTACCCACGTAGAATCACAACTCATTCTACCTGTTTGAGTTCCATGTGACTTCCCGTTTACTTCAGTTGAAATTTTACTGAAACTCACAATCACTTTCCAAACTGGTTCTAGGTAAAGGTGCAAAATGCCCCTGCAGCACGCCACAAGCCTCTGTTCCTCTCCATTTAAAGGATCTTTTGTCCATCAATAGAGAATAAGACAGAACATAATCCAGTTTTAAGGATTCATGTTTTGTTTTTATGTTATTTTCATCTTTATATATATATATATATATATATATATATATATATATATTTTTTTTTCTATGGCGTCATTGTTGTAAAATAAAAAACGGCACCGCAATGATATAAGGATGCTACATTAGACGCTAAAGAGGATCAAAAAATACGTTTTTTCTTCAAACTGTTTTCTTCCAATGGTTTTTAGTTGGGTTCTAGCATCATCTCATCATATAAAAGAAGAAACAAAAGCAGAAACAAGGACATAAAAGCGTGAGAAAAGCACTGGATCATTAAAGAAATTTTTTATTTATCTCCTAAACAATGGCAATTACTGACCGCTATTCATCTTGTGGTATTAATCCAGATTAGATTAACACAATCCTGAATAGTGAGGCTACTGAAATTAAAGCTGCACATAGACAATGATCAGATATTATTCCTTGCTTGTGAAAGAAATGTACACAAAGACGTAATGCTCACAGGTTATGAAGAAAGATCCCTGCAGGGGGTCACTCATTCCTGACAGTGCTGAAATTTTGCATATATATAGTTTCTTTAGCTAAATTGTTGCCTGGACCTGACTGGTGCTTAAGAGAACTGCCAAACACCTTGAGCTCCATCTTTTTAAGGCCTATACCTACACCAGAGTGCCACTGCAGCGAGTGTATACCTCTTTCTCCAAGGCCACATCATCAGAGGACTGTTCCAACCCAAACCTAGGGTACACATTCTTCTTAAATAACCTCAGTAGCTCAGTGATCTTCAGATCAATGCAATGAACATTTGAAGGGAGATAGTGTATTGTATATTTTTATTTGTATAGGTTCTTTAAAGTTTTCATTAATGCATCTCCCTTCTTATATTTTATAATAGATATCACTTATTAATATAATGACAGTGTTGTATGTAATGTTGTCTTTATAAAATGTTTTTAAAGGACCTCTATTTCACATCACACCAGAGAAGGAAAGGTATTACTAATTGTAATTTTATTCTGTAACATATTTTTTAACATAAAAAGAAAAACTCCAGCTACATTGGCAATTTACATATTTATTTTGTTATGTAAATCATATTTATAAGTGCTATTTTCACAGAGAAGTGATTCTTTGTAAATTGTAAATACATTTCTGTTTTTTCTCATTGTGTTGATTGATGTTTTGTATTAGATCTAAAAGAAAAGACACATTGAATATACTAAAGGTTAATATTACTGCACAGTCTTGTTATTATTATTATTATTATTAGCATTATTAATAGCAATAAGTATCTGAGGTAGCTGAAGCAAAAAATGTCTTATATTCCTGAGCTAATGGAAGCAAACACTCAGTGTTTGTTTATCAGCTGTGTGGGTTTTTTCCTGTGTTCACTGTCTTTATGAAATCAATGTAGTTACTTATATGAAGCACGTTCCAGTATGAAATCTGTAAGTGCTGGTGTTAAACTTTTAGGTCCGCTTGGCTTCAGTTTCTGTCTTGTAGGTTATCTGTAGCCAGGAAGATTCATGAATTATGCTCATACTGCTGTGTCACACTCATATCTACCTCTTATTCTGTAAAAGATAAGAAGGCCTCATCCATTTTGATATCTTTACTAAAACATGCAGTGCTTAAAACAAAATTAGCATTATATGACCAATGTGTTTTTTCCAGAAAAGCTTCCTGGTCAATAAAATAAAATGCGTAAAAGACAATAAAACGGTTAATCTCAATTATTTGTAAGAAAAGTTAACTGTCAGTTGAAATGTAATGACCATAACAGGCCTAACACAGACAGAAGAAAAGAAAGAAGAAACAAATCCACACCTTAAAGGAAGAAAAAAAGCAGTAAAAATACTATGTTCAATACAGTGAGGTCACCAAAAAATAGAATATCATGGGCATGACTGATGCAGTTACTCAGTGCTGTGAAAAAAGTATTTTACACCATAGTGCTTATTTTGGGTGTCATTTTTATATGTATCTAATACTTCACTATTTTGTATCTTCAAAAAATTAAACCTAAAAAGTGCAACTTGATGAAATAAAAAAAAATTGTTTGAATGATAATTCAATGAATAGACCAGAAAGATCATTGAATACAAAGTACACCCGTCTGAAATGAAGTATAACCACCCTTATGTCCAGGAAACTTCCAAACTGCATTAATAACCGGTTGCAGCTGAACGAGACACACCCAGTGATAATTACTACCAGCCCTGTTCAATCAAACCAGCGTTTGAATAGCGAGAGATCCTAAGAAAAAGAGTTAGTCCATCTCGGAATGCCTGGAAAGGATTGAAATAAAGTGGAGTGTTGGTGTAGCTAAGACAAAGTCCAAACCTGAACCCCACTGAGAAGCTGTCATGGGACTAGAAAAAGAGCATTTCATTCTCAAACACTCCATTATGCAGCTCTAAGAAGAGTGGCCCAAAATCTCCCCACAGTGACGCCAGTGTCTGATCAATAGTTATCAGACGTGTCTTAAATGATCATTTGAGACTTCTATTTCCTCTAATCAGCTTCTTTCAGACACAGTTTAGCACTTTGAGATCTAATCCAAATGTAAAGTGCATTATAAATATAATGTATTGTTATTGTTATTGTTATTATTATTACAGGTTAATGACAAATACACACAGGTAGAAGAAATCAGGAGATGATCCAAGACTTTTTTCGCAAAAGTTAGAACCCTCAATGAAATACAGAAAATGGTAAGATCTGAAAATGGTCGCCAAAAACAGCTTTCTGCCGCTCGGGGAGAATGGATGGAAACAGTCAGTTTAACAGAGATATGGACGACTGCATTAAGAGTCATTGGCGAGGTTTTCTCTGTCGAGCCGGACCTTTATTATTAATAAACAAAGCAAAGCTGCTTAGTTTTAGTGACCTTTAGATTATTATTTTTTAAATACTGTGTGCTTCCAGTGCGCCATGACTCGCTCTCTCACAGTGTGATGATGCAAGATGATCTTATTGAGCAGAAATCATCTGTGTCGCTCCCACGAGACTCCTCTCTGTGACATCCACCTCTATCAAAAATTAATAACACTCTCAAAGAAATGAAATCAAATAGAAAAACGAGAAATAGAACCCCTCTGCCTGTTAAAGCATTACATTTATTGTTTAGCCGTGAGCATACAAATAAACAATACTAAACATTATTTCACAGTCCTAACAATGTAAAGAGTGAAATATGTCGCTCTGGCATAATCATCTTTTTAAGTGCAAAAAGTTTCTATTATGTTTTATAGCAAGTTTCTATATATGTTTTATTTTATTTGCTTAATTTTTTATTGTATGGGTTTTGTTTTTGTTTTTTTAGATAAATTACTTGTTAAAAATGTAAGTTGTCTTTTGTGTGTATTTGCTTGTTTGCAGTCTAACTTGCATACACCCATCCTGTTTCAGTGCCAAAAAGTAACTTAGAAAAACAAAGAGCATTAAAGATGACTCTTGAATTTGATGAGTAGTTTTAGAATCTACAAGATAATTAACAGTTTATATATACGCGTCTCTTGATGGACAAAGCCAACATAAAACATATAATGGGCCGACCAGAGCTTATAAATTCTTATTTTCACTTCGAAATGCCATACAATTGGTTTGATAAACACGCAGCGCCGAGGACAGAGCATAGTTAATTTAATCAAGTCAAACACATACACAATGCCGACCAACATTACTCAGGCTGGGATCCTAAGAGCACTTAAAATACACTGAGCAGCAAATGGAAGCATAAGAATGTGTTTATGCAATAAAGAGAAAAAAAAAGTTTACAGAGTCTTACAGAGTCTGACAGCTTTTACTCGTAGGTAGGGGATTGTCATCAGCACCAATCATTGACCGTGCATACTGAAAGGCAAAAGGGAGCAGCCAAACTCGTGGTTTTCAAAGAACAGGCCTTCCTTTGCAATGCTGAATGGAATTTGTGCACATAAGATAAAAAAAAAAAAAAGAATTGTCGAGGAACTTCAGGGGCTCTGTACTTATTTATATTTTTCCACAAAATTGGGAATTCTCAAATATTCATTGGCTAGGATTGGAAAAACAAAAAATTAGTGCTCGAAACATTTTGACCAACAGTGAACAACATGACAAGGTTCTCTCTAAGAATCCCACTGTAGTGTGATTCAGAAATGGCAGTCAATCAATCAATCAATCAATCAATCTTTATTTATATAGCGCCAATTCACAACAACAGTTGCCTCAAGGTGCTTTCCAGAAAGAGCAGGTCTAGACCAAACTCTTTATATAATTATCTACAGGACCCAACAAATTCCTCCTTGAGCA
>VRLP01006266.1:0-29804 GCA_009660295.1 Lophius piscatorius
TGTATAAAGAGGGACAGTGAGAGAGGAAGAGAGAAAAGCTCAGTGCATCATGGGAGATCCCCTAGCAGTCTAAACCTATAGCAGCATAGCTAAGAGCTAGTTTATGCCAGTCTTAATTATAAACTTTGTCATAAAGGAACGTTTTAAGCCTACTTTTAAATGTAGAGAGGGTCTCTGCCCCCCGAACTAAGATTGGAAGATGGTTCCACAGGAGAGGAGCCTGATAGCTGAAAGCTCTGGCTCCCATTCTACTTCTTGAGACTTTAGGGACTACAAGTAACCCTGCATGCTGGCCTGCATGTTGGGAGCACAGAGTTCTGATTGGACAATATGGAACTATGAGCTCCTTCAGATACGTTGGTGCCTGACCGTTAAGAGCTTTGTAAGTGAGCAGAAGGATTTTGAATTCGATTCTAGATTTTACCGGGAACCAATGAAAGGAAGCTAATACAGGAGAGATATGTTCTCTTAACCTGGTTCTGGTCAGCACACGTGCAGCAGCGTTCTGGATCAGCTGGAGGGGCTTCACAGACTTATTGGGACTACCTGCTAGTGGGGAATTAAAGTAATCCAGCCTGGAAGTAACAAATGCTTGAACTAACTATTCTGCATCTTTTTGCGACATAATGTGCCGTATTTTAGAAATATTACGCAGATGAAAAAAGGCAGTCTTAGAAATATGTTTTATGTGGGAGTCAAAGGTCATATCCTGATCAAAGACAACTCCCAGGTTCCTCACAGTGGTGCTGGAGGCCAAGGTCATGCCATCCAGAGTAGATATATATCATCAGATAAATTGTTTCTAAGGTGTTTGGGTCCCAACACAATAACTTCAGTTTTATCTGAATTTAATAGTAAAAAGTTGCAGGTCATTCAAGTCTTTATGTCTTTGAGACACGCCTCTAAGTTGGATAAGCGATTAGATTCACCTGGTTTCATTGATAAGTACAATTGTGTGTCATCAGCATAACAGTGAAAGTTTATGGAGTGTTTACTGATAATGTTGCCTAAAGGGAGCAAATATAATGTGAATAATATTGGTCCAAGCACAGATCCCTGGGGAACTCCGTGGGTAACTTTGCTATGCATGGCGGATTCATTGTTAACGGATACAAACTGAGATCTGCCACATATATATGACTTAAACCAATTTAATGCAGTGTCATTGATGCCAACTAGGTTTTCAAGTCTTTGTATTAGAATTTGGTGGTCAATAGTATCAAATGTTGCACTAAGATCCAACAAGACCAGAACAGAGGCCAATCCCTCATCAGATGCCATTAAAAGGTCATTCGTAACTTTGACCAGTGCTGTCCTGATTCTTGAGGAAGGTTGTGGAGGAGGTCTGGCAGTCCTTGTCCGGACCACTAAGAACATTTGTTCAGAACCGTGCTCTAGCTGACCAACAGAATAATTATCATGAATATGTTTTTACCCTTCCTGAATGTCAGTCTCACAAAAATAAGATGTCGGGTCAGGGCTGTTGTAGTGCAGAGTCTGATGGGGCTGGTCGTAGCTGGTGGGAAATTGAGCATGTTTTTTACACTCTGACCAGTAACTGGGACTCTTTCAGCAACCTGTGGGGGGTTAAACATGTTTTGTGTTTTCTAAATGAAGACGGCTCTCTGATGATGAATCCATAGGACGATGAAGCCCTCCACCTGTGCCCTCGACCCCTTTCCTACAGCCCTAGTGAAAACAAACATCTCTTCCATCAGTCCCCTGATCACCGCTGTAATAAATCAATCCCTCCAGGCCGGCTTTGTTCCTACTGCCCATAATCAGACCACTCCTCAAAAAATCCACTCTCGATCCAGAACTTTTTGCTAATTACAGGCCCATTTCCAACCTCCCATTCTTCTCCAAAGTTCTGGAAAAAGTAGTTGCTGCCCACCTCCAGGTCCACCTCAAATACAACGACCTCTTTGAAACCTTTCAGTCTGGTTTCCGCTCCAACCACAGCACAGAAACAGCTCTGCTTAGAGTCACAAATGACCTACGGATGGCAGCAGATGCTGGTTCACCTTCCCTCCTAATTCTCCTTGATTTGTCTGCTGCTTTCGACACAGTTGACCATGGAATACTCCTACACCGCCTACATCACACCAATGGGCTCACTGCCACCGCCCTAAATTGGTTTCAATCCTACGTCACTGACAGAACAGAATACATTTCCCTTGGAAGTTCAAGGTCCCGGACACACACCGTCACCTGTGGGGTCCCCGAGGGATCAGTCCTTGGCCCCATTCTCTTCATACTATACATGCTCCGCCTTGGCCGTGTCATCAGTCGATATGGACTCTCATTCCATTGTTACGTTGATGATACTCGAATCTACATAAAAACTGACACATGTTCCTCTGCAGCCTCTCCATCCTCATCGTCATCATCATCTCCCCTGTCAACTCTCCGCGCTTGTCTGGAGGAAATAAAGGTGTGGATGAAAAACAACTTTCTCCAGTTGAACAGCTCCAAAACCGAAGCAATTTTAATTGGCACCCCACATCAGACCCAGTCTTCCTCCATAACCAGTATTACATTCTCTGGTCATGACATTCCCCTCTCTTCATCAGTCACCAACCTCGGTGTAAGATTTGACCCTCAACTCACTTTTGAATCCCACATCAAACACATCTGCAAGATCTCCTTTCACCATCTCAGAAATATTTCCAAAATCCGTTCTTCACTCGCCTTGAGTGATGCTGAAAAGCTGGTTCACGCGTTCGTCTTCGGGTGATGGGGCCTTCTGTTCTGCTGCCCCTCGTCTGTGGAATGCCCTCCCTGACCATCTGAGGGCTCCACAGACGACGGACACATTTAAAAAAGGACTTAAAACTTTCCTTTTTAGCAGAACCTATAACTTTAATTCACATTGCTGCTTTTTGGTCAAGCAATTTTATAGTTATTATTTTATTTTTTTATTGATGCTTTTATCTGCTTTTACTTTGTAGCACTTTGAGATTTGATCCAAATGTAAAGTGCATTATAAATTAAATGTATTATTATTATTATTATTATAAGTTTACATACTTAGTTTGTGTCTTTGTATATGCAAGCACATATGTGGGTGTGCCTGATGCAGTGTGTGTATTTTCAATGTAAGTGATGACTTACCATAACTTACCATGACGTGTCATTGTTGAGATACGGCAAAGTGATCTCAACCGTGAAAAAGATCCAGTCAGGTTGTAAGTCTCCGCTGTTGAAGCACGTGTCTCACCGGAGACAACTGTTCATGATCCTGAACAACCGGGACGAAGAACTAAACCTCAGCTTTATTGTCCGTGTTGACGAGTTTGCTTACGTGATTTTTGCTACTTCATCAGTCATGAACTGTTTTAAATGTGGTGAACTCCATTCCGTCCTTTTGGTCTGACGTGCGCACTGTCGCGTCTCAGACGCGTCATCAGAATGCTGTCGCTTTTCCCAGTAGTGTCACTGGACTTTCCTCGGTAAAGTCATCCACTGTGCGGGTTAGAAAACGTCGACTGGATTTCAGTCTTCTTCGGCCAATACAGAGACTCACTGCTCCATCTAGTATTAAAATCGAACTCTTTAATTCACAATCTCTCACAAACAAATCATGCCTCATACATGACCACATCCTGGAGAAATGTCTGGACGTTATGTGCCTTACAGAAACCTGGCAACAACTAGATGATTTTTCTGTCCGGAATGAGACCTGTCCCGCCGGTTACTGTTACCTCCAGAAAGCCCGCAGCACTGGTCGTGGTGGTGGTCTGTCTGTCATCTACAGCAGTGATTTGGATTCTCCGTTCTACCCACTCATACCGCCTCCTCCTTCCCCGGACTAAGCTCATCACCATGGGCTTCTGTTCTGCTGCCCCTCGTCTGTGGAATGCCCTCCCTGACCATCTGAGGGCTCCACAGATGACTGCCACATTTAAAAAAGGACTTAAAACTTTCCTTTTTAGCAGAACCTATAACTTTAATTAACATTGCTGCTTTTTGGTCAGGCTTTTATATACTTATTATTTTATTTTTTTATTGATGCTTTTATCTGCTTTTACTTTGTAGCACTTTGAGATTTGATCCAAATGTAAAGTGCATTATAAATAAAATGTATTACTATTATTATTATTAGAGCACGTCGTAGAGGGCATGTTTCTTTTAGCCAGAGCTCGCTTTGATGCTATTACTGTTGTTTTTGTGAACATCTATGCTCCAACCAACGGTGCAGAGAGGAAGTTGTTCCTGGAGAAAATCAGTGACTAGTTGAACGAATGTAACTCGGAGGATTTTTTAATCTTGGGTGGAGATTTTAATTGTACTGAGAATGAGTTTTAACTCCTCTTAGACCCTTGACCCCAAGAGCTTCAGGGAAGCTTTTGGGTTTTTCTGGGCGAGCTTTAGACGGAGGAAGAGTTAGTTTACGAGTCTTAAATAGTGGTGGGACCATGGAAAGACCGAAATTAAACTCTTGTGTCAGCAGCACACCCTCAACGTCACCCGAGACATCACCAGATCCATGAAGGACCTGGAGACTGATATCGTGGAACTAGAGACAATGAGTGAGTCCACAGGAAATCCAGGATATATTGAAATCCTCAAACAGAAAAAAATGGCCTTAGCCGACTTGCTGGACATGAGAGTACAGGGTGCATTGGTCTGCTCTCAGACACAGGGCAGGAGCTGACAGAACCGGTCCAGATAAGGTGAGTTGTTGAGTTTACTCCTCTCTGTACTCCAGTGAGTATGAGGAGGATGACTCACTGTTTGAGGGGTTCTGCAGTGATCTGCCTCAAATCCCTGCAGATACCAACTCTCAGATGGAGGGACCTCTACAGCTGCAGGAGCTTCACGCCGCTCTGCAAGGCATGCTGGGACGGAAGTCTCCGGACATTGACGGCCTCACTGTGGAGTTTTATAAAGCCTTCTGGGACATTTTAGCAGCTGACCTCCTCAATGTGTATAATGAAAGTCTGGTTCTCGGTTCTCTGCCAACGTCCTGCCGCCGGGCCGTCATCACCTTCCTACCCAAGAAGGGTAACCTGCAGGACATCAGGAACTGGCGCCCTGTGTCTCTCCTCTGCACCGACAACAAGATTCTGTCCAAAGGCTTGGCCAACAGGCTGAGGGAAGCTATGGAGCAGGTCATCCATCGGGACCAGACGTACTGTGTGCCTGGCAGGTCTATGGTAGATAACATCTACTTAATTCGAGATGTTTTGGAGGTCTCCAGCTCATTGGGGATAAACACTGGTCTGATTTCCCTGGATCAGGAAAAGGCATTTGACCGCGTTGAACACGACTTCCTCTGGAAGGTTATGGAGAGGTTTGGGTTCAGCAAAGGTTTCATGGCTAAGATCAGAGTGCTGTACAGCGGCATTGAGAGTGTGCTGAAGGTTAATGGCGGTCTGTATGCTCCTTCCAGATTGCATAGAGGCGTCCGGCAGGGCTGTGCTCTGTCTGGTATACTCTATGCAGTCTCCCTCGAACCCCTCTTGCAGAAGATACGCGGCAGCATCCACGGCCTGATTTTACCTGGTTTTAATGAGAACATTTATCTGCATACGCTGATGATGTCATTGTTTTAAAAAAAAAACAGAATGATGTCGACCTTTTCACCAACATCACAAAACGTTTTAATGCCTTATCAGCTGCGAGGGTGAAATGGAGGAAGAGCGAGGCCCTGGCGGTTGGTGAATGGAGTGGCGGTCTCCAAGTTCTTTCCCGGAACCTGTCCTGGAAAAAGGTGGCCTGAAATACCTGGGCATCTTCCTGGGGAACGAGAGAACGGTCCAGAAGAACTGGGAGAATGTCACCGCAACAATAGAAGGTAAATTAGGGAAATGGAAAAGGTTGCTCCCTCAGATGTCCTACAGAGGTCGAGTGCTCGTGGTCAACCACCTGGTAGCCTCACTTCTCTGGCATCGACTGACATGTCCTCAGGCTTACTTGCCCAGATCCAAACTAGACTGGTAAATTTCTTCTGGGATGGTCTACACTCGGTTCCACAGGGTGTGTTGTTTTTATCCAGAGAGGAGGGGGGGCAGGGCTTCATCCACCTGGCCAGCAGAACAGCCACCTTCAGACTGCAGTTTGTGCAGAGTTTCCTGACGGGGCCGTCGGACCAAGTGTGGAGAGAAGTGGCCAGCTGTATTCTCAGACGTGTAAATAACCTGGGGTTGGATGCTGCTCTGTTTTTAACTGAATCGAAATGTTTAAAGTTAAATGGGTTGCCTCCGTTTTATCAGGGTGTTTTTAAATCCTGGGCTCTATTTAAGTGCAAAAAGAGAGAAAACTGTAAATCTCTGTACTGGCTGCTAAAAGAACCGCTGATCTACGGAGCGAGGCTGGACGTCTGCAGTAATACCACACCCAGCGTGATGGCGGCGCTGTGCCGGACAAAGACTCTGTGCCTAAAACAGTCGGTTGATGCAGCAGGTCCGGAGCTGACCGGTTCTGGTACAGTGGGCTCTCTACTGGGCGTCCGTTCTGTCCGGGTGGCTGAGAGGGTTCTGGAGCTCTGGAGGGGAAAATGACTAGCACAGAGGGAAGGCTCATACTGAGGTTCGGTTGAGAAGCTACAGAACCCGACCACAGAGACCCCTTCCCTGACGTCTACCTGGACCCCGTGTTCGGAGAGTTCTGTGGACCTCTTCTGACGGTACGCAATCCTCAGACACTGAGTCTGCACAAAGCAGATAGGACAACCTTGTACATGAACTGTGTGAAGGTCCTGAACAGGACTGGAGTGAGCAGCAGATCACAGAGCATGTGGATGGCCAGACTGGGATGAACCTCTGGGCTGGTCCCACAGTGGGGGGTTTTATACAAACCCCCCATTAAGAAACGGACAGCTGACCCCCAGTGGAGGATCCTACATGGTGCTATTGCATCCAATGCTTTTATTTCAGTCATTAACCCTGCTGTTACAAACAAATGTCCGTTCTGTGACCTTCATGAAACGGTGTTCCTTGTTTTCACCGAGTGCAAGAGACTCTCGGAGTTCTTCTCGTTTTTTAAATCGTTTAAAGCCTGTTTGGAGAAAAGTTTGCTGGAAGCAGTTTTATCTTCAATGCAGGTTACAACAAAAATAACAAAATAACGTGGATGCTGCGTAACTTCCTGTCTGGAAAGGCTAAACTAGCCATATATATTAGCAGGAAGAAGAAAGTAGAAGGCAGAGAAGGTCAGGAAGTAATGTCAGTGTTGCTTTATAAACTGATGTGGGACTAGAAAACTTTTAAACAGAGGTGGTGCTATGGGGACGTCATTTGCAATGTTAGGGACGAGGACCTGCATTTTGCAAATGTTTTCATTGTTTTAGTAATTTTTGTATTTTTTCTGGTTTTTTTTTATTTGGGTTTGAGTTTGACTTGATGTGATAAGGAAAATAGTGTTTTTTAAAATCAAATAAAAAAATAAATCTCTCATTCTCCCTCTGTCTCTCTCTCGTTAACACACATGATTTTGAGAAGCATTACGTTTTTTAACATCATTTTTTTCTTTCCCTATAACGTGTGCCCCTATTATTGTGCATTCACTGCGTGGGTTTAAGTTCAAGAGCACATGGGAAGGTCTGATTTGGCTTAGATCATTGTCATAATGGACGGTCCGACCACGGCCCACTTTTAGTTTCCTGGCTGGCTTTAAGGTTTTCGTCCAATATCTGCTGGTATCTGATGGAGTCACTAGAACCGTTTTCTATCAAGATGTCAAGGGCCTTTGGAAGAAAAACTTCATTGGATATTTACCACTAGACTTCACAGTGGGTATAAGGGGCTTTTCTGTTTGGATTCCTTTCTTTCTACATTGCTCCCACTTTAGATGTATGTTGCCCAATAGCTCTCCTTTGGTCTGATCTGACCTATGACCTTGTTCCATTGAAAGTCCCAGTGCTTTTTGGCAAACTGTAAAAGCTATAGCTTGTTTGTGGATGACAGCAGGTGCTTTTTTCTTGTTACCCTCTCAAACAGATTGTGTTGGTATAGGCGACATCTGATGGTGGTTATGGAGATTTTCTGACTCCAAGATTCAACCGATCTCTTCAGTTCTCCAGCTGTAATACTTGGAGAGTGTGTTGCCAGTTGAACCATCCTCCTAACAGTGCGTGGTGTCACTTTACAGACATGGCCTCTTCCAGGCGGATTTGTAACATCTCCAGTCTCTGTAAACTTCTTAATTATTGATTTAACTGTTGAAACCCATTGAGAGATTTTCTTGTCTCCACTGCCAGATTTGTGCAGCTCTACAACTTTTTTTCACACATCATTGCTGTGTTCTCTGGTCTTTCCGTTTAGGAAGAACATCAAAGAGAATTAGGCCAGTGTCACCTCATATTTATACCCCAGTAAAAAAATAAGTCATTGTTCCCCACCTCAGAGTTCCTAATCAAACTCATGAGCCTAAAACTATAATATAATATTGGAAATATGCTTTAGTTACCTTTTAATCAGAAACGGTCCTACGGAATCAATAATTTTTTTTTGAGAAAATATGTATTTAATGTAACGAATATAATCTTATTTGTTACTTTAGCAAATGTATAGATTTTTTGGGAATAATTTGAAATAAAGATGATGGGTATAGACGATAAAGATATATATTTTTAAGGGCACTGTAAACGCGACTTGACCTAAGGCAAAAAACAAGACATCGCCTATAATGCTTGAGTATAAATAGGTGGATGACAGTGATGTTGTTAACTGCTTCCAAATTTTGACTGGCTTAACATCCACACCTTCGTCTTGCATGATTGCAAGAAAGTTCTGGGTCCATATCCACCTCTGGCCTTGCGGCCCTTCTGTGTAGAGTGTGTATGGGTTTGTCTGTTGCTTTGCGTTTGGTGGTCTATCTATCTACTCAGGCTTACTCCCACAGTTTAGAAACACGACTCCAGCCCCCTCCCCCGCTGTCCTGAACAAGTGCTTAATCATAATGAATGAACACAAAAGTGTGAGAAAACAGACGACCCTGCAGTTTGTTTTATGGACTATTTGCTTAGTTATTTAGGTTTTTTTGAAGTTTTGAAAAAACAAAATCATACATCATGTTGTCTACATAATGCAGACAACTAGCTCAAGGTGAAAGGACTGGCTCTCCCATCCCATCCCCTGATGACATGATTTGTAGTTGACAATTTGTCACTTGTCAGAGCCAGGACCTTACAGCTGGGATTATAAGGAGATCTAAGAGTCCCTGTCACACCATTCATTCTGATATCAGCTCTGAGAAGCTTTGAAGGAACTATCATCCTGGAGCCTCAATAAATTTCCAGGGAGAGAAAATTGACAACAGCAAATGCCCAAGAGAGAAACAGAGAGATTGACAGTGTTGCTCTAATGCCTCCCGACACCATTGACAGTTTGCTAAAGGAAATAAAGTATATTATACAAACAAGGTGCCTCGGCTTAATCCACTCCTAACATGCGTCATTCCCAGAGCATGAGAGTCAAGTAGGAGCTACAGACACTTTAGAAACAACTTTATCAACTCAAAAACACAGTCATTTTATCAACTTTACAGTATCCCTTGACGGCTCGTATGGTGAGCCTTGAAGGGACTGTGTACACTTATTCAATTTTCCCATAAGATTTTTGTGGTTTGGACTCCTGTTTACTTTACAACAGTTTTTTCTGGGGGTGAAATCTGAAACTTTTTAAAATGTTTAGAAGCCAACTCATTTTCTGATCCAATCTCTGGGGACTTAGATTTGAAATATCACGGTTGAACTAATGAGTGACTCAACTATCTGGTCTTAGCCACAAGGAGCTACTTGATTATCTTCTAGCTCAAGAAAACTCTCAAACACACAAGAGTTGAATCAATCAATCAATCAATCTTTATTTATATAGTGCCAATTCACAACAGTTGTCTCAAGGTGCTTTCCAGAAAGAGCAGATCTAGATCAAACTCTTTATATAATTATCTACAGAGACCCAACAAATTCCTCCTTGAGCAAGCACTTGACGACAATGGCGAGAAAAAACTGCCCTTTAACAGGCAGAAACCTCGAGCAGATCCAAGACTCAGGGTGGACAGCCTACTGCCATGACCGGTCGGGTTCGAAAAAAAGAGAGTGAGAGCGAAAAAGAGAGAGACACGGGTGAGGAGAGATACAGACGGGGGAAAAAGCAGCAAAGATATCAGCTATAATCCACGTTCTCCAACCGCTCTATGGTCGGGCCGCGGCAGCACCAGTGATCCCAAGTTGATAATAACATTAATATTAATGTAACATGTAGCGATAGTTTATGGGGAAATACTATACAATAATAGTAATAATGATAACAACAATAATCATCATGAGTATCTTGTGATCAGTGGACATCGAGCAGGTCCGCAGCAGCAGATGTAATCACCAACCATGTGACCTTACAGGGCGAGAAAAAACAAAGACTCCAGGGAAGAAGTCAAGTTAGAAACATGGATTAATTCAGTAACATGCATTAATCCAGTAACATGCAATAATCCAGTAACATGCATTAAAGTCAGAGGGATGTATAAAGAGGGACAGTGAGAGAGGAAGAGAGAAAAGCTCAGTGCATCATGGGAGATCCCTTAGCAGTCTAAACCTATAGCAGCATAGCTAAGAGCTAGCTTATGCCAGCCTTAATTATAAACTTTATCATAAAGGAACGTTTTAAGCCTACTTTTAAATGTAGAGAGGGTCTCTGCCCCCCGAACTAAGATTAGAAGATAGTTCCACAGGAGAGGAGCCTGATAGCTGAAAGCTCTGGCTCCCATTCTACTCCTGGAGACTTTAGGGACTACAAGTAACCCTGCATGCTGGGAGCGCAGAGTTCTGATTGGACGATATGGAACTATCAGCTCCTTCAGATACGTTGGTGCCTGACCGTTAAGGGCTTTGTAATTGAGCAGAAGGATTTCAATATTATTCTAGATTTTACCGGGAGCCAATGAAGGGAAGCTAATACAGGAGAGATATGTTCTCTTAACCTGGTTCTGGTCAGCACACGTGCAGCAGCGTTCTGTATCAGCTGGAGGGGCTTCACAGAGTTATTGGGACTACCTGCTAGTGGGGAATTAAAGTAATCCAGCATGGATGTAACAAATGCATGAACTAACTTTTCTGCACCTTTTTGCGACAGAATGTGTCGTATTTTAGAAATATTACGCAGATGAAAAAAGGCAGTCTTAGAAATCTGTTTTATGTGGTAGTAAAAGGATATATCCTTATCAAAGACAACTCTCAGGTTCCTCACAGTGGTGCTGGAGGCCAAGGTTTCTATTGTTTCAATTTTTCAATTGTTTCTAAGGTGCTTGGGTCCCATCAATATAACTTCAGTTTTATCTGAATTTAATAATAAAACGTTGCAGGTCATCCAAGTCTTAATGTCTTTGAGACCCGCCTCTAAATTGGATAAGTGATTAGATTCACCTGGTTTCATTGATAAGTACAATTGTGTGTCATCTGCATAACAGTGAAAGTTTATTGAGTGTTTCCTGATAATGTTGCCTAAAGGGAACATATATAATGTGAATAATATTGGCCCAAACACAGATCCCTGGGGAACTCCGTGGGTAATTTTGCTATGCATGGAGGATTTATTGTTAAAAGATAAATACTGAGATCAGTATTTATCTGTTAACAATGAATTAACAAACATTTAGGTTTTCAAGTCTTTGTATTAGAATTTGGCGGTCCATAGTATCAAATGCAGCACTAAGATCCAACAAGACCAGAACAGAGTCTAGTCCCTCATCAGATGCCATTAAAAGTTAATTCGTAACTTTGATCAGTGCTGTTTCTGTACTATGGTGAACTCTAAAACCTGATTGGAAATCCTCAAATAAACTATTGTTACGCAGAAAATCAAACAATTGTTCGGCTACCACTTTCTCCAAGATTTCAGAGAAGAAGGGAGAGTTTAGATATCGGCCTGTAATTTGCTAAAGCCTCAGAATCAAGTGTTGGCTTTTTAAGCAGTGGTTTGATTATGGTTATTTTAAAGGACTTTGGTACGTAGCCTGAATTTGAAGACAGATTGATGATTTCTAATACAGAGTTTTACCATGTATAATGGTGGATGCAAGTTGAATATGAGCGCCGCTTATGCAAAGTGGTAATGCTCCAGGTAATAGGCGCGCTGCTTTTCAACTTGCATCCACCAGCTCTGCGGATGAAATTTCCTTGAAAATATCTAAACAATCAGAACCCAGTTACTCCACTGATGCATCCATTCTGCCCTCTCTTCTGGAAGTGAAAAGTAGTAAATGTCATGAATGCCAGGATACATTTATTAGAAAACGAATGTAACCTGGCTGATTATTACATATCTTTAATCAGGTGATTAAAGATGATAAAAGGTGGACTGCGGATATATTTCTTTGGTTCTCAAGGATAGAGAACCCGGACTGTCAAAAACTGCCCTTAAATAGCCAGAAGTGGTGGAGGAACTTCTCTCAAAAGAAGTTCAAAAGGGATACATGCAAGGTCCACTGTCAAAGTCCCCCTTTTCCATCTTCAGAGTAAGCTGCATAGGTGTCTCTACCAGAAAATGATCAAACAAAAAATGACTCATCATTGATCTATCAGCTCCTCCCAATTCTTCCATTTCAAGTATAAATAGCTTAATTACTCAAGAACCTTTTCTTTGTGCTATGCTTGTGTAGATAACGCCGGACACGTGATTAACTCAGCAGGGGTCGGTGCATGGCTGAGATAAGCAGACATTACGGATGCTTTTTAAGTCATGCCCTTTCATCCTTGGCATATTTTTGTTCAAAATGGCGCTCAATGTTTTACTTCACAGTTAAATTGACATTTGGCTGCCACAGTAGGTCACAAATATTCAACACTATGTCTGAAGTATAATGCTGGATTCCCTTTAGCACCTGCAATCTCACTTTTTTCTTGCATCTTTAGGATGATTTCATTGTAGTTGACTTTCCCTCATCTCCACCAGACAGCACCATCTGAGCCAGTCAGAAGCCTTTTTCATGAGTTAGGTAGGCTATACCTCTTTCAGACGAGAAAACCGTAGGTCCTTTCACACGTTTATAATTTTCGTGGTATTACCCATGATGGAGGGCTAATACAAGCTTCACTACCTCAAGATAAGCTGCCTTGCATCATAGCAGCTATCAAATGATTTTCTACTGGGGGAAAAGGGATCTGTTATCTCTGTTAGGCCACCTTAACCTGCTCTGTGCATCATCCCTCAGGGTCATTCATTTGTGTCAAATTGTTAGTATTGCCTAATTCTTTTAAAAATCTAAAAGATACTGAGGTTCAGTCATTCAGATCTACAGTTTGGGGCTTGCTATGTAACAAATGGATTTGGATTTTTTTCTTTTATGATGATTTAGTGGAGTCCTCAGATTTCCTCCGTTTTTCACTGATGCAACCCCTTCAATTGGTTTTGGGGGATTCTTTAACAATGAATGGTTTGACGATGTTTGGCCAGCATTCCAAATCTATCTCCCTCTAGGAGCTTTAACCCATTGTTGTCGCTTGCTCACTATGAGGAAACAAACGGACCAGGAAACAAATTATGATGTTTTGTGATTATGCTGCTACGGAAGAAATAATCAATAAAGGTCGCTCAAAAATACCAATAATAAACAGTTTCATTTCGACTTTTGAACAGGTCAAATGTTTTCTACATAACTTCTTCTTGTGGTCCACTTTCATTACTCATCATGAAATAGTATAGCGATGCGACTTTGAATTTCAGGAGTTCAAAACTTTGTGCAACCAGGCCAAGACCTCCATCCAATCAACCAACCCTCAACTAAGCAGGTCCAAACCCCTGCAAGATCTTTTGCACTCTGCCACAAAATACATGAGAGTTGGTTTAGCCGAGAGCACAATTAAAGCATATGATTCAGCTTGGTTTATCTTCTCTTCCTTTTGTGCCAGCCTCATCATTAGTCCCATACTAGAAGATTTTTCCGTAGTTTGTGCTTTTATCATCATTTTATTTGAATCCTGCCATTTCAAATGCAAGTATCAAAACCATGCTAGCAGAGATTCAGTTTCACATTCACTGCTAAGATCCAGCATCCCAGAACCTTCTCAAAAATCATATCTTATCTTCTATTCAGCAGCTTCTCAGCGGCCCTAAAGGCATGTCCCGCAAGCAATGATGAAAGACTGCCTTTCACTATTTCACTGGCGCAAAAGTTGGTGTAAAAGATTACGCAAGGCTGTTTTTCTCTCTTAGTTGGTGTTGTATTGTAAGCCAGTGGTTCTCGAACTTTTTACACTGTGTAACACCTCAGAATATACATTATCCAGCTCTCCAAGTACCAACATTATGACCAAAGCAAAAATACATTAGTAGAATTAGGCAACCCTATTCAGCTAAACTTAGTTCAAACAGGAGACAAATTTGTTCTCAATATGAATATTATTTATTGTTGACGAGTCCACCACACTGTACAAAATAGAAGCACTAGAACTGGCACCTAAACTCTTACACATAACTATAATGCAAGGGGCAGCCCCTCACACACATACAGTACGCACACAGAGCAGGTGAGAACATTAAGTCCCTGTAAATGCGCATTTCATTCAAACACACACACACACACACACACACAGACAGTCACACACCCAACGACACTGATGAGAAGGGTGTGAGTGCCTGCCTCTGTGAACACATTCCTGTGATATCTGGTTCAATTGACGTCAGCTTCAGGCCCAGGTCCGGCTCAGGATCCATCTTGCTTTTGTATATAGTTTTTATTAAGGCAAGTGAAGAGAAGCCTTTCTCATTCAGATATGTCGTCACAAAAGGAAGGGGAATGCACACGGCCCTGTCTGAAAGCACAGGGTACTCACTGTGTTGCTGAATCCAAAAGTCCAACACCGACTGTTTTCTGAAAGCAGCCTTCAGTGTTTCATCGCAAGAAAGTTCTATCAAACTCTCCTGCACAAATCAGTCAAGTTTTCTGGCATTTGAGAGATTTCCATGTTGGGAAATATTTGCGGAGCTGTTGTCTGAGTGAGAAAAGGTGCGTAACAATGTTGTGCCTCACTCCATCATCAAGCGTAGGGTCATTGTTAGACAAAAAACTGTCCAAAGTGGGGCATGCTGAAACATCCCCTGCATTGACTTTAATTTCAAACAGCTCCTTATTTTTTAGCATTGCGTTGATTTTGTACTGCACATCAAAATCATTGATGGAGAGTCCCTGTAGTCCCAAATTAAGTTCATTCAAACGAGAGAAAATGTCCGACAAGTATGCCAGTTGACTGAGCCACACAGTATCTTCAAACACATCTTATAAGGGGAAGCCTTTGTCCTGTAAGAATATTTGGACCTCTCTGTGCAAATCAAAAAGCCTTGAAAGCAACTTTCCTCTTGACAACAACCTTACTTCTGTATGAAGCAAGAGTTGAACATGCTCGCTGCCCTTCTCATCACAGAGCACATGGAATAGGCGAGAATGCATCTGTCGAGCCTTAATGAAGTTCACTGTTTTCAGAACTGAGTCCAACACAGACTTCAATTCTTTGGGCATCGTCTTTGCTGCCAGGGCCTCAAGATGGATGCTGCAGTGAGTCCATTGCACGTCAGGTGCCACCTGGCGAATTCAACGTGCTACTCCGCTGTGCTGACCCGTCATAGCCCTGGCGCCATCTGTGCAGACCCCAACACACTTATTCCAGCTGAGCCCATTCTCTTGGACAAATGTGTTCAGCAGTGCACGGTGGTTATGGGAAATGGCCACACAGTGGCTGGTGCCGGGCCACAAATGAGAGATCTTTATATCAGTAGAGTCACTCTCCCAATCTTTGCAGTTTTGGGAGGTTAAGATATTTGCTCATCACTTCCCAAAATGTTGCTGTAAATTTATCTGGGGGGATTGATGAGCTCGGAGCCCAGACGCCAAACCATATCTTTTGCTACAATAACAAACATGTGATAACATGAGTTGTCTGACTGAGCTTTGATAAGAGGAGATCATCAACACTACCTGGTCAATCCTCTGAATTGGTGTTAATTTCAAAACGTTGGACCACCAACGACTGGCTCTGCATGCATCGTACAGAGTTTTCAGTAAAGAAATATGTTCTGTTTTCCACCAAAAAGGGTTGTGTAAGCAGGACCAGAAGGTTCAGACCTTTGTTTATGTTTTATCTGTGATTGTGGGAGAATCTTCTTTAGAGGTCTGCAGCTTCAGTGTAATCACTCAATCAATCTAACTTCGTTTCTATAGCATATTTCAAAACAAATCAATTTCATTTAATTTGCTTTAAAGGTGATCCAATCAAATCAAATTTTGTTTGTATAGCGCCGTTTCACAACAAAAGAGCAGATCTAGACCGAACTCTTTATTCATACCCTTATAATTATAATTATCCAACAATCATAATCTGACAATTTAATACATCATTTTGGGATAATTAAATGGAAACTATGCATGGCTGTCAACTCCGACAGCAAGGGTAAGCCCCGAAAACCACCGCATTGTTAAAGCTATTCCCTTGATTGAACTCTTAAATGCAAAGTTATGTGAGAAACAGTGTTTTTCATAAAGCTCCCCCCTAGTGTTGGAAATATACATCCGACCTATCCAAAAAACACTCCAGTTCTCTTTTGCTTGAAGGTTTATTTGGGTATACGGTTTGACAATGATCCATGAAATAGTCATTGAGTTCTTGCGTTAACACGATGGAGCTGCGGCGGCTATGATGATTCCAGAATATCCCCAACTTTTTCTGGGACATAATTCATTCAGTATAACTGAAAAATCTACCCTTGACTGAAGGTGCTTTGCTTGGGAAACAGATGTGACTGAAGAGAACATCTCTAGTAAATATATTATCATGCAGTTTAATTTTGAGATGATTAAAACTCCAGAATGTCAACCATTAACACATTTTTTTCCCCTTTTAACTTTTCAGTTTTCACAATTGGCACGAGTCTGGTGTGTATTCAAACATGGTAAATGAAAAGTGTTGTCTTTTCAGGGTTCATTTCCACTACATCTTGTCGTCTCAGAGACTATCTGAGTGAACAGACGGGGAAAAGCTCTGTTCACTGTGTGAAATCCGCAGAGACCAAACAGAGCGGAATCAGCAGAGAGAAAGTCATCTGAAGGTACAAGCTCTCCCATGCTCTCGGTTTC
This sequence comes from Lophius piscatorius, assembly GCA_009660295.1. Lineage (NCBI taxonomy): Eukaryota > Metazoa > Chordata > Actinopteri > Lophiiformes > Lophiidae > Lophius > Lophius piscatorius. Next base: position 17,071 of record VRLP01006266.1, read on the forward strand.
TATTTAATTTTTGATTATCACACAGATATGCTGTGTGATCATTCCACAGTGATGCCAAATGACAATTGCCCTGTTTGCTCAGGCCTCATCTTCTTGGCGTAGCTCTCTGATGAATATTTAAAGCGCTCTCTATCTGGAATAGATTATTGGGGTCGTATGAGGTGTGTGCAAAAAGTGTCCCCCATTCCTGATTTTGATGGCCATGCTCAAGGGCACTCTAAATCTAAATAAAGTACTGAGCGCCATTTCAAATAAGAAGCAATCATTATTTCGCAGAAATACGGCTGTAACACTCAACAGCATGGCCATTAAGAAGTGAGGAGATCAATACTTAATATTCTTCCCAGAAAGATGACATTTTACTTCAACAGGCAGACATGTGGTGGTTTTGGATACAGATGATATTTGTAAATGATTAGCTATGCGCCGTGCGACATCTCATCCTCAGATGGGATATCTGTTTTGATAAATATTAGCTCTGGTTTCTCATCATTCCGTGTAGCGCCACTAGAGCATCACTCTATCTTCTGCCAATTGTTGTCTCTAATTGTCAATAGGGTTTTATTAGCTTCATCCGGTATAAACGGGACCTATAAATACAAAATACTAGAACATTAAAGACAAGGTGAATTACTCAGTGTGATATTAAGAGGACGGATCATTGCCGTCCTAATCTGCATAAACTGCTCGATCATTGGTTGCATGCTTTAAGGAAATTAGTCATTCCAAGCAAGCTGAAGTTGTTTTTTTCTCAGTTGCCGACACTAGGATGGTAGGTCCAGAACAAGTGTTTTTTCTTTCTGGTTTCAAAGATCTTTACATATGGTCTCTTTTACAAAAAACTATTTTGAAACAAATCATACATACATTAACAACATGTAAGCTTTAAGATCCCAGTAACTCACACTGTATAGGATTCCTTGATCAGCTCTGTTTAAAGGGTCAGATCCTTTGTTCTTGTGGGGCCTGCCCTTGTCCAAAAATTCTGTTCAAACTGGTGAGAAGGAGACTCATCTAGCTTCTCACTACTTCCATCCCGAAGCTCTGACAATGCAACCGACCGCTTAGTCATATACAACCTCAGTTGCGCCCGTTAGCAGTAGCCCTCCTCCAATTTATCTGTGTACTTGGTTTGGTGCTAGGTCTATAATTTAGAGGCCAGGAAAAGAATTAGCCACAAGGATCTGGCGTTGTCAGCTGAAATGTTTCCATGTCTCCAGAGTACGCCATATCCCCAGAGGTAGTCTATACAATCCGTGGTACTGAGAAAAAAAAGAATAGTTCTGCAGTTTGCATTTGTAGAATGTCCTTGGATAATCCTATGTCTAACAGTTTTTCCTGTAAAAAATACATTTTATAACCAATGTAAGCCTCCCCTCTCTCTCTTCCTCATTATCTGTCCCCATCAAAGTCTTAGATTTCAAATCCTAACCATGTAAGTTTCTACAGTAACCATAAAATCGCACCAGCATTAATAATAATATTTTTTTATAATAACTGGTCCGCTGGTATACAGCACAAATCCAATGATGCACTGCGATAGCCGGCGCCTTCATCAAGAGAAAAAGTCCTCCAGCCATTCAACATGGCTCAGTGCCGTTGCATTATTAACATGAAAACGGCTAAATCGGCCCAGCCGTTTACAGCGGGTCATTTAAAGTTCCTTTTTGTTGATATTGTTAATTAAAAAACAATTTAAGATATCATTTGTAACTGGAAAAATATAGTTTTCTGGCTGTTATTGATGCCTGTGAATAAAAACTAATTGGAAATTATTTTGTGAAACTATGATGAAAGAGAGGGAGACATAAAAATGAGTTATGCTGATCTATTTTTAATTAATCTGTAATTTGAGTATTTTATATTCTGTTGGTTTGTTCAGAATTCTATCAAACGAGCAAATAAAATAACAATAGAATGTTCATTGCAAGCAACTTCTTTCAGCTTTTTCCTTTTGAGGGGTTTCAACAGCGGATCGTCTCGTTTCCCATATTGATTTTGCATAGGCTTTTACATCTGACACAGCCCTCCCATCTGCCGGGCTTGGGACCACCACTAAATGTGGTGGGGTAGGCTGGTAGCACTAAGGGAACTTGCCTCAGGGTCAGTACTTGATTTCTTTTTGAAAGGGCTTTGAATCCCAGTCTCCCCCGTCAAAGTCAGTGGTATAACCCACTGACCTTTTTGGCCTTCGATTGGGTCTCCATTTTAAATTTTGGCCCCAATCTGTGATTGAGTTTGACACACCTGCCTTATATTATACTATATATGAGTCTGGCCTGGGGGCACACACTGCAATAACACTATCCTCTCAGCTGAAAGCCTATTGGAGCCTATTGAAAATGTAAATCTTAAATAAACTGTCTTGTGTCATATTACACAAAGGTCCAGGATTTCATAAACTTATTAAGTTCTGAAAGTTACTAAATTGATTATTAGTTTTTGTAGTGCACATTTTTGCTAGTGTGGGGGTGGACTCAATCAGTGAAAACTAATAATAAATAATAAAACATTTTATTCATAGGCACCTTTCAAGACACTCAAGGTCACATTTCATTTCAATGAAAATGAAAACCATTGAAAATTTGTAGAAATGTCTAAAAAAAGAAATTACTGTATAACTTTAGGCTATTGTCATGACTGTATTAACTTCAATAGTTTTTGTAAAATCTAATGCATAAAAACACAATTCATTGTAACTATGACAGAGTGTATTAAAAACACTCCATCAAACTCATTCAGTTCAGTTCATTCAAACAAATGTCAAGTATAAAATGTCGTAAAATAGAATTCAGAAGAACAAAAGTTCAAATCAAACAGGTCATAAAAAATTGTGAACAACTTGTGAACATTTGTCCTGAGGTTTGGTAATTTGCAACTGAAACAAGTAAACAAGAAACAAACCTGGAACTGAAAAACTGAGACAACTGGAATGAACTATAGTATAATGAACAAAAGAAAGATGAGGCTTGTTCCTGACAAGTGTGAAAAGAAATGGAAAGGGAAGACGTGAATCTAAAATGTGGGGAGAGATTGGTGAAGAGTTAGCAAAGGAATGCCCCAAACTGAATATTCAGGCAGTGGGTAGTAACAGAGTAGTACCCTTCGTACATTGGTGTAGTGTGGTAAGAGTTGATGTATGGTTCACCAACAGCATGGTCTACGTCAGTGATAAAGTAAACATCTGAATTCTCATGAATGAGAACCTTTTTGATTTTTCCTACGACAAGACCATCATCATTATGGCCAGCCACAAATAACATGTTACTCTTATATGTTGTCCCTTTCTACTGTCACATTATTACCGATGAGGGTATTTAGAGGAACAAAGTAAAGATGAGCAGCTGACTGTCTTATGTTATCATTGTAGTCTTCTACAATAAATCCAGTTCTCTTCGCTACCACAACAGGTGGACTGCAAAAGCTGTTGTCTTTCAGCAATTGGTTTTTAAAGTTATGTCGCTTTCCTGCACACTGTTTGAGGTAAGTAAGCTTACTGTCAAACCTTACTGTCCACCGATGGATGAGTGGCCGAAAGTGAAGAATGAATTCTGGATAATTGAGGTAGTGATACTAAGAAGACAGATTTTTTTGGGAACATCCTATCAAGCCTGATATGTGAATCCTCATCTATCAGAACTCAGTTGAAGAACACACAAGCTCCACAATCTCTCTCAGCTGTAAGAGAAGGTTCCTCACTTTCGCCAGGACTTTTTATTTTTATACCAATCAATACTGGGTACATTCTCAAGAAACACCAATGAACTGCATGCCCAGAAAGTTTTTCTTCCTTTGGGTTCACCTCACAGGGTTTGCTGTGTGCATTATTACCCAGGCATCTCAACAGGTTTAAGAGCTGATTCAGTTCAATATAAGCAAAGTATTTTTCTTTCGACACAAGATGGTTGAGGTGAGGCCCTCAAACAGGTCATTGCCGAGACAAGGAGGCAATCCTTGGCATAAATTTATGATCTCATTGAAGATGGAGTCGAATTTAGCACCACAGTCACTTGATTCCTCTTCAAAGCCCTGAGCCTCAACATGTTTCTGATATGATTCTGCGGTGTGTGATCAGGGACCTTTGCTTCAAATTTTTCCCAATCAAATTAGCAATATCTGCAAAGATTTGAACCCTTGCTAAGATTTTTAGTGAAGCCACTGATGTTGCTTGAACCCAAATTGTTGCCTGCAATAGTACAGAGTTCATTAGCAGAGCTGGCCACCCAGCAAAGTGAATCCCTTCAACTTAAGAGCCTTTAGATCCTTCACAGCCGAAGATCCTGTCAAAAATACTTGTAGTCTTGATCTCTACAAAGTAGCACAAGTTGCATCTGATCAATACTTGATCTGTCGTGGGTTAAAATATTTGTAAGTTTCAGATACGAGGCCTGTCTCTCCTGCCAGACCCTGATGGGTTTGCTACTTCAAAAGAGTCCTGATAATGCCTTACGAAGAGGCTGTGAGTTTGAACAGAAAGTTAGTTTCAAAATCTTTGCCATCTCACAAATCCTGAACAACATTGTGTCAAGTTGGACTCTAGTTTTTAGTTGCTGTAGTTGCTCCTTCACTGACTAGGAAGACAAGAGTCGAATGTTCCTGTTCACTGGAACATTCTTTGCCGGAATCGTTTTGACCAAGACAAATTTGGTACTTTTAAAAAAACGTTTTTCTCTTGTTGTCAGTTTTGAATGGGTGGACGTTTCTAGCCCTTTGGAGATCCTCACGTCTTAGGCTGTCAATCACTCTCTGTCAGCCTCAGGAAGTCTAAGGAAACTTCTCCCGACGTTCAGGCGTGACTGATTCATGTTATTTATTTCCTGTTATTGATCAATTATCATTTAATTAAATAGGACGGAAGGAGAAATTTAGTTTGTAGTGTTAGATAAAACAAATTGTCTGAGGAATTGTCTTTTGCCTGCTTTTTTGGGCTGACCTCCATTTCTTCCAAACCTGTCTGACTGGGATTCTCGAGCTGGATGTAACAGCATTCATCCTTATAATCACTGGTGCTGCCTGAACTGGCAGTTGAGTCACTACATTTTCCTCAGAACAATCTTTGTGCTTTCTTGACAAATATCATGTGAATGTAGACCTAATTGTAAATTTTTTTGTCACATTGTGCAAAAGGGTTTTTAACCGAAGGGTAGTATGACTTTTCAGATGCAAGAGAAGGCCCTGGGGTTATCCTCACACATAGCACTGCATAGGCCAACATGACGTGTTAAATCTCCTGCCATATCCATTTCAGTCCTATTCCCTCCATCTTTGTCGTGGAGTGTGAGACTTAAAGGCTTAAAACTCAGAAAACGCTCTTTTGCATTCAGGAAAACTGCACTTCAATAAGCATCAGGGATGCAACTGCCCCTAAAAAAGGGAAAGAGCCATACGAGATTGCTTGCTTGCTATTGCTGCAGGTCTTAGCACATAGGTTATTATCTTTATACTACACCCTACAGGCATTTAACAGCAAAATAGTCTTACTTGTCCAAAATAGAACATTTTAAACCACTCCATCACAAGATAATACTAAAAAAAGAAAAAAAATGTGTCCAATCCAGTAAGTGTACTAGCTGAAAACTGAAAATGTTAGTATGCATGCTAGCAACATGCAGCTAACACCAACTCAGTTCAGCGAGAAAAGAATATACAGGCAATATAGTGTACATTTAACACAAAAAGCATTAAAAGGGTGAAACTGAGTATGTTCAATTATCTCGTTAAATAATCCACAGAACAGGATTGTGTGCTGCGATCCAACAAGGGCAGATGAGAAGGTTGTGCTCGCCGATGTGGTGCATTCAAGTACTCAGGTCAGAGCCCGAGAAGAAATAGTATCTTCTGTTCTGATTATTTCTCGTCCTTCAATCATGAATACAAATTTTAGCTACAATATTATTAGCCTATTTTTAAATTTATCAAAATTAATTTTGCATTTAATTACTAATTGAACTGGATGCAAGAATAGTTTTGCTCGCATAAGAAAAATAACTTTATCTTCATGTAAACTTTAACAGTGGCCTTCTGTTCATAGCTTGGTCTTCAATATTTACAATATATAATGTATTTATTAAGAAAATGGTAGACTACTGTAAAGATTTGCTGTATTTTTACAGCAATATGTTACACTGTACACTGACTTGTTTCCCGTTTGTGGATGGGTTTGCTTATTGGAATACCGATATCTCTTTAAAAATCTCCTTTCTTTTAAGCACTAATCATGCGCTGATTGAAATAATAGCAGAGCACAATAAGGAAAAAAATAATGTCTTTTTCCTATTTAACTGTTGATATGTGACTGTTTCTAGGGAAAATAGAAGAATAACCCATAACCCTGACGGAGGGTAATGAACAGTAAATAATTTAAATGTTAGACTGAGGCTCCATCCAGCTAGACAAATCTCTTGTTGACCTTTACTACATGCAAATGAGCTGAGCAGTGTGAGGCTTTTGTTCGAGACAAACACTCTGTTATGTTTTGACAAGGTTATGTTGGAACATTGTTGTTGGAGCCTTGACTGACATGCTCAGTGTAAGTGAAAAGGATATTGCACCTTAGATAAACTTTAAATGAACGTCATTCCCGGCGGCTTGATAAAATGCGGTAGAGTATTGACATTCCGTGCAATCCGAAGAAAGTGCCTCAGCAAAAAAACACTAAATGTCTTCTGCAGATATGAGATGTAACAGGGAGCTTTTGGGAAGCAATGGTGATCTTTGACCGTCTTTACACTTTCATTTACAATTCTCAAACATTTAAGTTCCTCCAGTTGATTGTATTTCAGAAACACTTCTATACTGCGCTTTCACTGAGGATGATCTTAAAGGTCTGTGTGTAGGACACATTTTGATTTCACTCCAAGTTTTGCTTTTTCGCCACTTACCCTGCAGGGGTCAGGGAAAACGAAAGGTCAGGCGCCATTGAAAAGGCTGTCACACATGCAAAGGAAGGCATGAATGTATGCATGTACTGGGAGTTTGACACAGGGAAGCTCCTGATTTGCACTGAGCTGACCCACAGGAGCAAGTATGACATTGTAATTATACTGTTCATTTGTTTTTATTTCTCCAGAGACCTTACCCTCATTTAAAAGCTTTACTAAACTTCAATTTCAAGCTTTTAATTATCATAAGTCTTAAAATGCCTCTAAATACACTGCTAGAAGGTATAACAGGAACATTAATCAAAGTATTACACAGAGTCAGTTTCAGCTCCTTTGGTTTCAAATGAAAAAGATTGACAGCAAGACATCCCCGAAAGGTTCTGGTTCTGCAGGTGGTGGCCACAGACAATGTCTCTCTCCTCATCCTTCCTGAGTTGCATTGTGCAAGTGTCCTATACACTACTGGTAGCATGATTCGGTACTTGTAGCCCACTCAGGTGGACCAGCTCATCCAGCTCCTCCAGAATGGAACATCCGTACAGGTCATCACAAAATGTTTTGCCGTATCTCCCAGCAGCAGGACCGGTATCTGCTCCTTTGTGTGAGGATGAACAGGAGGAGTACTGCTAGATCCCGACAAAATTACCTCCGGTGGGCTCCAGGTGTGATGTTTCTTAACAGTGGAACCTGTGCTCCAATCCCAGCACTGTGCAGTTGAGTAGCGTCCACCAGAAATACCAGAGTTGGCAGGTTCACCCGAATAGAAAGAGTCTAGAGACACAATAGGGAGCATAATGCTGCCTGCAACATCATCCAGCAGGATCAGTTCAGTGGTGGGTCAGTGATGGACTGGGAAGGCAGATCCTTGGGAAGGCAGATCCTTGGAGGGTCGCACAGACCTCCACATCATGGCTAATGTTACCCCGCCTGTTGTTAGGAAGAGGATGAAGTTAGCCCCATTGTCAGACCAGTGGACCCATGGTTCCTACTGCTGCGGAATGCCCGGCCTCGTGTGGCCAGAGTGTGTAGGCACCTCCTGGATGGTGATGGTATCGATGTCATCGAGTGATCGTAACATTCCCCAGGTCAGAATCCATCTGAGAAACTATGAGACGTTGTATACATGTGCATCAGACACCAACAAGTAGCACCAAGTGAGCTCACTGAGGTTCTGATCCAGATTAGGTAGAAGACCACCCAAGACATCATCCTTCATCCCATCAGGATCAGGTCCAGATGTTGTCAGGAGTCCCTTTAGCAAATGGGGGCCAAAAACGCTGGTTGAATCAACTTATGATTTGTTTTGATGAACTTCACACAAGTTGGGTCAGCCTGTGATTTCAGTTTTCTCTTTGATTTTGGGTGTTATTTACAATCCAGCCCTAAATGGTTTCATGAGTCCTAGTCAAAAATGGGTTTATGATTTTAGTTTCCATTGAGTTGAGTTGAGTATTATTTAATGGTTCATTAAATATATATTCTATTTTGAAGAAAAATATGAACAAAGCTAAATAAGGGCAATTCCATGTTTTCCATCATCAACAAGCACAATTACATCTCAGTTTTAGTAATTTGTTCTTTAATATATCTCATCTATGTTTGCTGCTGTGCGCCTGTCTGGGTGCACTCAACACTGCCAGCATGTTCCAAGACAAATCTTTTTTGCAAGTCTATTTTTCCTGCTTCTGTCACATGAACCTCAGGACAAAATGTTTGGTTGGGAGTTTGGGGGTCATCATATTTAAACAGCTTAGGATGGGCTCAAGGGAAATGATTGTTGGTTCAGATGGAGACACTGTGAGAGTAAGGTGTTGATGTTCACTGGGAGGAAAACAATCTGAATGTCGAGTCTTGCAGCTTTTTTCTAAAGTTTCCTTATTTAAAGGTAAATAAATACTACCTGAGGGCAGGAGGTGATGAATTTTCTCTCCAAAAAGTAAACTTTACTCATTACTGCTAAGAGTTGAATGAATAAAGGACTCAGTAGAGCCGTGACTCTCTGTCAGCCCGGCTACAGTGCTGCACAGACACCCGGGGTTGTCCTTATGTTCCTCTCTCGAGGCTCTAAGAGGCTGCTTTGGCATTGCAGAGAACCCTTTTATATGTTTTAACCTAACTTGCCAGATAGTTATTCCCATCAGCAGCCTTGGTGCTGTCAGAGCAGAAAAACAAACACATCACCCACGACTGGCCTGTTCTCGGAACTGAAAAGTTATGAAATAGTGATCTATAGCTCCAAAAAAGGCGGAGATATTATTGTCAGTGCAGTCACCACCGTAGATTGGTCGGTTCAACATGAGGGCTCAAAAACCTTTATCGTTAAAGGTTTTGGGGACCATGATTTCTCAAGTGTTGGTCCATTTTAATGCAATATTGGTCCATATAAATTAACTCAAGATCCATCGGGTACAAGTCATATTTTACTCCCATGATTCATAATTTAATTATTAATAATTATTTATTTATTTTATAAATTGTTGTCCTAACCATTGCTCCTTTTAATCCAGATTTGGTGCATATGAATTGTGAATTTGATCACGTGAGGTGAACAACCTTGTATATAGCAAATACATAGATCAATTATTCATCTTGATGTATAAATCCTATTTATGTTCCCAAAAAGTCAAAGATATTATGGAATCATCATTTCTGCAATGTCCTTGTCCACAGCAAAAAGATCCTTCACGTTAATGTGATAACTGCATTACTCTTCCATGGATCATTTTCAAATTTTATACTCAAATACATCTAGGTGCGAGGAAGAACTGGATTGATTTTTGGAAAGGTTGGATGCATATTTTGTTTTGACACTAGTTTGAGCTTTACCTGCCAAAATGTATCAACTGGTCTGATTTAGTCCATATTTGGTTAATATGAATCGACTTGAGCAGATCAATCTTTTATATAGTTAGTATATTTTGGACATTACTTCCCACTTAATTAGAGGCGTTCAATCAGGGGGATTGCAGGGGATTGGGGATGTCTTGGGGAGATAACTATTGTGTAAGGGATGACATCATAGAGTAGTTTGGAAATACTATTAAATGTTATATTTCAGCGTCATATGTAACTCGAGGGTAGAGGTGACTGAGAGCCGGTGAGTGCATTTATTTAAAAACTGATTTTTAAATCGCCACTAGAATCAAAATAAGATAAACACATACCGTGAAAATTGTTCGCTAATTCAACATTAATATTAAAATCAGCTATACTAAACCTAAGCTCCTGGTCCATTTTCTAAATCTTTATATAATTTCACAACGGTTTTATCCGTTTTTGTCCTTACAACGGATAAGGTATTAAAAGTGTCAGTTGACTTTTACGTATTAAGCTGTGAAAGACTAAGGCTTTTAAACTAGACAAGTATTTAAAAGAACCATACATAGCAATGAGGCCAATGACACTTCCTTTCAAAAATAAAAGTTTCTTTCCATTCCTTGGTCAGAGTTGTTGTGAGAGACTAAACTCCTAACTAAAACATTCTTGGCTAGGAGTGTTTTAGTTATGCTTGCAAAGATAAGTCTTTTAATACTAATGTGCAATGTTAATGTTAGAAATGTCAGCGGAAATCAATGCTAGTTCTGTTTTCCCTTTTTAAATTTATCTTCAAATAGAGAGGATGCTGACAGGAGGATTATCCTCCTTTCTTTCATCCTCTCCTCTACACATGAATTTCCTATATATACATATTAAGAACTTCCAGGAGTATTTGCTCTTTCATGTCTTGCAGTTTCCCACTGAGCACGATTGAACCTACTGCTGTGGTCCTGATTAACATCAAAAGATGCTATAATTATTATTAACCATATCGTATCGATATTAGCCCGTTGTTATAGCTGTTCTATTCATTGTTGATGTACATTACAGTCTCTCCCTCAACCCCCTTTTTTAAATTATATATATAGCAATAAGTGCACATTTAACAAGGTTCTCATTTTGGCACTACCAAAGTGGGGGCTATGGGGTTACCCTTGTCCCTCATTACGTAGATTGGGAATATCCACATTTCCTAATTAACTTCTGGAGAGAATTAACTGAAACTTTACACATGTTCTCGTAGGGGATCCTTAAGGTGTGCATTTCATAGAAGGTTTCTTAAACTTGCTAATTTTTATGTTTTGAAATATGTGGAAGTTTTGGCGAGTTCAAGTCATTTGGCTTACATATCTGGTAATAATGGTTACAGTCTATCTGAATTAACACAATCAGAACTTTTTTTTCCTCATCCATTCCTTCATTATCAATAACTGTTTATCCTCTTCAATGTGGCGGGGGGTTACAGTCTATCCGAGCTTACATTGAATGAGAGGCCTTTCTTGTACAGAGCAAATCTGGACCTGCTGCATGTAAGATGGCTGTTATGAGAGTCTGAACCTCCAAATATGAGGCATTGGTTCTCGGATGTAAGATGGTGAACTGCTCCCTCTGGGCTTGAGATGAGTCGCTGCCTTTACTCAAGGAGTTAAAGTATCTTGGGGTCTTAAGGAGAGAAGGGAAAATGGTACGCAAGGTGGACAATTTGTTTGGTGTAGCATCAGTAGGATTGCGGTTGTTGAATAGTGAACTGAGTAAGGCAAAGCTCTCAATTTACCCATGGATCTGTGTTCCAACCCTCACCTACTGTCATGAGCACAGAGTAGTGACCAAATGATTGACCTTGCTGAAATGAGCCTCCCCTGCAAAATGGCTGGGCTCAGCCTTAGAAAAACTGAGGCACTTGGAGCCGCTGCTCCACTTGAGGTGGTTCGGGCATTTAAGTAGGATCTCTCCACGGCTCGTGCATTCAGAGTTTTTCCAGGCACAAGCAACAGGGAGGAGACTCAATGATAGACCCAGAATTAAATGGAGGGATTAGATATCTCCTCTGAATTGCCTCGGGCACCTTGGGATCCTCAGGGATGAGGTGAAGAGTGTAGCTGGAAGTTGGGTTGTTTGGAATATCCTGCCTGACGTGGATAAGCACAAGCAAATGGAGGGATTCAATTTATCATTTAATCTCGCACATTGTGCAGCCAAGGAAAAAACCTTGACCAGTGAAGCAGTGCTAATTAAGTAGAAGTAAATTTAAGAACATCAAATTGGTGTAGAAATCAAGGACAGGTCAATTGAGACTGATCAAAATTCGAACCCTGAAAAACCTTAAATATCCCAACATTCTTCATCTAACTTAAACACAAAAGAGATCCAATTTAAAGGGGACCCAGAGACAGTTTTCAAGGATAATAAACAAAGAAACCAAATTCAAAATGCTTTTGAATCAAAAACACACCATTAAATAAAAGTGCCGTGTAAAAATTCAGTAGCTTTCATGTTCTCTGATATGTTGTTTCTGTTTTAGCCTCAGGCGCTAACAGAAGGGGGATCAGACTAGGGCAGAAAGAGTACATCTCAATTCCTTTCATTATCCCTTTGTTTCCTTCACTTTTGACTTCAGCGGGAAATATCCAGTAAACAGATGTAAGCTAGAAGGAATGGAGGCGTAAATAAACGCCTCACCATGCAGCTCACAGGGCTGTTATTACGTAGAATTATGCCGGTTTTTGTGGGAAACATAAAATCACCAGTTGTTCTTCTATACACTATGACCTCCTTCCCAACACAATTGTCATAATTATCATTATGATGCAATTATTGAAAAATCAAGTAGTATTACGACCAAACTATTTTGGATCAAAGTCATCAATACTATCATTGATATTATTCATTATATTATATATTACATTATATTATTATGCATTCAACAGACGTCACTCGTCTGTGGAATGCCCTCCCTGACCATCTCAGGGCTCCACAGACGACTGACACATTTAAAAAAGGACTTAAAACTTTCCTTTTTAGCAGAATCTATAACCT
>VRLP01006267.1:5000-29792 GCA_009660295.1 Lophius piscatorius
CAGGGTAGAGGGTTTTTTTTCTCATGTGGGAGCTGGATGGGATGGAGGGGAGGGGGGAGGAGGGCGGCTCTGATCCATTTCAGCCCTCTTCCTGTGCGGTTACGCCTCAGTCATACATCCAAATGTTTCCTCTCCCTCTCCATCACCTGGGCCAGCTTTGACGTGACGCTAACCATAAAGGAGGAGGCGTGAGGTTTGGTCGTCACGACCGAGCACTTGGTTTTTTTTGCTGCGTAAACTGTGAAAGAGAAAGTTGATGTGATTTCCACATTTCAGCGCTGCAGTGGAGGGAAGAAGGCCTCAGGCGGGATTTCCTGCCGTACGAACGGACTACGGCGTATTTAAGGGAATGATGTACGACTCGGCCTTTTCTCCTTCTCGGTCCAAGGATCCCTCGTTTTTAAGGTTCTTACTCTCTCGATGTGAGCAGGAAGTGGTTTTGGAGCAAATGGCAACAGCTATTTTATTAAACACTGTAAAAAAAGATAAAAAAGGAGCTTTACTTTAAAAGAATATGGTCACCATGTCTAGGACTTTACAGTAAATGATTAAAATAGATATAATCTATAACTTTATATGGTTACATACTTAATTACATATAAAAACAGTAAATAACATTGATATGAACACTATTTAAAATAAATCTAAACACATGTCCACAATCAAAGGAACATCAAAGGAATTAAAGGAATTTTTGAAATTCAGCCTGAAGCTCCACCCTCAAAAGGAAAATCAAAGGCCTCATTCTGATGTCACTCCTCCAAACGGATTATTATTTTTATTTTATTTTATTTTTAAATGCTACGCAAAACGTCATGTCAGCAAAATCTGTTATTTTAATGGAATAATATTTTTACATTGTTCCTTCAATCTTTCCAAAAGTTTGTTAATTTCGAGAGCCAAATTCTTTGTTTTACTCGCTCAACGTGAGCATGAAGTGGTTTTGGAGCAAAATGTATCGCAAATCCCCGAAGAATTACGATAGTACCCTAGGTTTAGGGAAAGTTATTGCCAGCCTCTAAATCTACTGACAACTCCAACAAACTCTCTGAATATCACTCAAATTCTCTTTAGAGAAGTTAGAGAAGCCCTTCCACTTCAGCGTCTCTGTTCAGCCCACAGAGTTACTCACACAAGTGAACATAAAAAAAAAATCAAAGGAACTTTTGAGATTGAGCCCCAAGCTCCACCCCCAAAAACAAACATCAAAGGCTCAAAGCCAGCTGTAGCCTCATTCTGACGTCATTCTTCGGAACGGCTTATTATTTTTATTTTACTTTATTTTAAATACTGCGAAACACGTAACGTCACCAAAATTCTATCATTCCTAGGACTTGCCAAAATCTTCCTCTGGATAAAACTTCATGCATATCCTTCCTGTACTTTTTCCGTAATCCTGCGCACAAACAAACCAAACAGACAAACGCACAGGAGTGAAAACACGACGACCTTGGCAGAGGTCAGAACCTAATAAAGTAATCTGGTATATTTGCCGATCCGACTACTTAAAGCTGATGCCTCTTAAACAGACTAACTCCTCCACTTAGTTACTTCTAAGTAAAGCTTGTGTTGGCGCCTCCTCTTCCTCCTCCTCCACTGGTGGGGGTGCCTCTCCTCTTCCTCCTGGGGTTACCTTCATTCGGGATGTAAGCCGTTTTCCTCTGCCACTACTAATACGTGTCGGATTCAGGGCTTCACGAAAGTTGGCGTCACGCTGCTGCTTAAAAGCTCCTCTTCAACGCCGGGCAGGAGTTTGAGGGGAAATTTGGACCGAAGGATTGGGCATTTTTTTGAACGCTGTTTATCTTGAGGGTTCGGCGAAAACCCATAATATGCGTCCCCTGGGCCGTATTTCCTGTTTGACCCACGAGTGAGAGCTCGGTACTCGATATGCACGCGGTTTCTTTTCTGGACGATGGAAGGCGTGTGAGCGTTCTCTATTCTGGTTGATCTGAGCGCCGCTCGGTTCTAGAGCGACCCAGCTCAAACGCCATCCTGTACATTTTTACAGAAGAAGGGAGGGAAGTGAAAAGAAAACTGGATGGAGTCACAAAGTCGAACGATGAATAGGAAGACGAAAAGTCAAATATGATATATTTATACCAAATTGATCAGAAGAAAAATGTATTTCATACAAAATCTCCTCCTAGTGAGTAAAGTATAAACTATTAGAGTAAAATATGATATATATAAAAGATCGACTAAAATGGGACAAACAGTTTGGAAGTTATGTATGAAAAAAAATGACCTTTCCCAAAATCAGTCCAGTTCTTCCTCCCTCTAAGATCTAAGTGGGTAAAAAAAAAATTGAGTATGATTCAAAAAAAGAGTTTGTGAGTTTTGTCCAGAAAACCGTGTTTTTTATTAAAAAAAAAAAAATCATATATATATACAAACTTTTAGAGTAAAATATGATAAATATAAAAAAAAGGGAGAAGTTATGTCAGAAAACTTTTTTGAGGTAAACGTCCCCCTAGTGGTGGAAATATGCAACTGAAAAAGGTTTGAAAATGATCCATGCTCTAGTTTTTGGGTTATCGCGTTAACAAGAAGGATCCGCACAGATGATGACGAAGGCGATGACAGCGGCGATGACAGTTCCATAATCTCCCCGACTATTCCGGGACGTAATCAGGTCATCATCATCCTCTGACTGAAGCGATCTCATGCCGCTGTCATCATCCTCCCTGAAGACTCTCTTCCTTTAGCCTGGTCGCGCCTACAGAGCGTTCCTCAGCTGATTGCAGACACATATGGACGAAGAAGGCTCGATTGACAGGACGGCGCCGCGTCGGGCTGATGTGTTGTGTCCTCCAACTGAATGCTGGGAGATCCAGAAGAAAAAGCCTGTTAGATGTGTTGAAGTGTGGCTGCAGCAGAGAGCCGTCAGCGCCGCCAGAACCCCGGAGAGTTAGGGACAGGAAGCTGCAGGAATCCATCCATGTTGCGTGATGACGCTGCAGCAGGCTAACCCAGACAACCCTTCTCCCCAGCAACCCTCTCCAGCTCATGCTAGAGAATCCTGAGGCGTTCCCAGGCCAGATGACATTTATAGACCCTCCAGAGAGTTCTGGGTCTACATCAGGGTCTCCTTCCACTTGGACCTGCCTGAAACCTTCCAGAGGGAAGCGTCCTGGAGGAGAACCAATCAGATGACCGAACCACCTCAGCCGGCTCCTTTCTACTCCGAGTTCTGTTCGGATCCCTGAGCTCCTCGGCTTATCTCTGAGGCTCAGCCCGGCCCCCCCTACGAAGGAAGCTACGTAGGGAAGGTACAGTTGATATTTCCGCCACTAGGGGGAGTTTCAGCTCCAGATTTTTTTGGGACGTAATTTCTGAACTATTAGTTCGATTTAGTCTGAATTAGTTTTTTGATATATAACTATTAAAGCTATTTCTATGAAGTAATGATAATAATAAAAATACATTTTATTTGTAACGCAGTTTGCAAATAAAATGTATTATTATTATCATTATTACTTCATATATATGGACTAATATGGACTGTTTGAGATTAATTATGAGTCACATTTAATGTGAGGAGTTTAATCAGGGGGATTGCTGGTACAACGCAGGGGATTGGGGGCTTTTCAGGGATACACCCGACAAACAGTCGGAGTGAAAAACGTCCGATTTCAGAGGATTGAAGGTCAAAGCCTCTTTTTCCCGCCTTCACCATGTGACCTCCTCTGATGTGAAGACGGCGAACACCACAGCTCCAAGAATGGGAAACACATGGAGCTGATGTGGGCCGAGAAGCTGAAAGCGCAGCCGTGTTTTGTACGTCGTGGAGATCAGACACTTCTTCTTGTGGACAGAAAAGCTTCGACGGACTTAAGAGCGTAAACGCTCCGCATTTTGCACTTCATGAATTCTAAGCCGCTGAGACAAACCAGATACGTCTTTGTTTGGAGCTGCTGCTCGGTGTTCCTGCTCAACAATCGCCGTCCAACCGTTGTGTCTCGTTTCACAATTATGAAAGAGGTTAACAAGAGAGCCTGTTTCTTGTCTGCAGTTCAAAAACCTGCTTCGCCGCTTTGAACCACATTCCTCCTGACTCTCATGTCAGAAACGCCGTAATTAGTCCGGATGTTGGGTTCCAAATCTCTTGGCATGGTCCTATCCATTCAGATTAGCCGTTTTGCTTAAATTAGTTCATTGCAATATTTTCCATATGTTTTCTTTTTCAGCACGACATACTTTGTGCTGATACCGTTTTTTTTCTCTCCTCTCTCCTAACTTTGGATCCTGACATAACTGGGGATGTCATATTTAAGGTTCGACGGTCCTGTTGGAACCCGCTGCAGCCAGAAGTCTTTGGTTTCAGTGTGGTGATTACCGCAAGTGGCTGCAGTATATATATATATCTATATATATATATATATATAGATATATATATATATAGATATATATATATATATATTTTTTTTTTTTTTATCACGAAGCAGGACTTCTCAGACATCTGTGATCAAGCTGTCCAGAGTAAGTTCTCATCAGGAGGTTGTAACTACCATGAAGCAAAGCACCAGGTTAAGTTATCAAAGGGAGACATGAGGCAACATTCAGACGGGCCTTGTGGCTGTTTTTACTCGTTTGGAGCTGTTGAATTAATTCAACCCTCGATTGTTTGTCGTCACCGTGGCTGAAGTCATTTCATTCTACAAACATCTGCCCAGCGTCTCACTACAGATCACAATGTCCTCCACCAACATCATAGTCCGTGGAGACTCCTGTCTGACCTCATCTGTCAGTCTGTCCATCACCATAACAAACAAGAAGGGGCTCAGAGGCCATCCTTGGTGCAGTCCCACCTCCACCGTGAACCCATCCATCACTCCTACTGCAGACCTCACCGCTGTCGTGCTGCTCTCATACATATCCTGGACCACTCTTACATACTTCCTGTCACTCCGGACTTCCTCATGCAGTCCCACAATTCCTCTCCACTCTTCAACGCCACTCTGTCCTACTCTTCCTCAACCTCCACAAAGACACAATGGAGCTCCTTCTGACCTTCTCTCTACTTCTTCATCAGCTCTCTCGGCCATGGTCTTCAAAATCATGTTGAACAATTAACTTAAAAACTCCCCTCCCCCTTTCTCCTCCTCCTCAACACCTCCGTTCCTCCTTTGGTATGTCATCAGGTCCCAATGCCTTTCCATTATTCATCTTCTTCAAAGCTGGTCATACATCAAAAATGATGCATGGAGCAGAGGGAAACTGCTGAGACTGGTGATCCATCTCAATGTTCACCTCTGGAAGCAACCCCCTCGGGCGAAAGGTTTGAAGTTCATATGAAACTAGGCCGACACCGTCGTCCCCGACAGCAAGAGTACATCCCATAAAAGCCCCCCAAACCACTGCGTCATAAATGAAAAGTGAAGTTATGTCCATAAAACATTAAAAAAAACTCCCCCTTATGAGTAAAATATGAACTATTAGAGTAAAATATGACATAGAGAAGAATCTTGGCAGCAAATTCGGACTAAATCCGACCAACTATTAGGATGTTATGTCCAAAAAACAGTGTTTTTTGTAAAAGGAGAGCTCCCCCTAGTGGGTAAAATATTAACTATTAGATAGAGTCAAATAATGATGACACAGACAAGATAGTCGAGCCGATTCATGTGCACCAGATTTGGATTAAATCGGACTATCAGTTGAAAAATGATGGCCCAAAAACTTTTGGAGATTTCCAAAAATCAACACAGTTCTTCCTCGCACTTAAGTCTCTGAGAGCTAAAAATTTCAAAATGATCCACGGAAAAGTTTTTGATTAATGGCAACTTTTCGGAGATATAATTATTTATTCTAGTCGCCCTTTAGCTAGTTTGATTTGTGTTTAAATGTTCAGCAAAATAAAGTACGGCGTCATAAAATGAGTTTAATTGCTTCTGAAAAGCCATAATATTCCAATGATATGGCAATATGGTCTCTATTTCAGACACGGGGGATCAGTTAAGCTTCGGGCTCGCTGGCGAGGACCCCATAAATTAGCCGTGCTCCGTCTTGTCTGCCCAGATCTAGATGCGAGTCCCAGCCCCCCCCTCCCCTTCCCTCTAGCCCACCTTGGCGGGGCAGGTTAACCGGCTCCAGCAGCCTTATTATACAATTTAGACCCATACCTTGCTTTCAAACCATCTTTAAATGCCACGGGGGCAGCCGGCGGGCATTGAGGCCGGGAATGGTTGCGGTAGTGGGACACCGATGGAGGTCCTCTGTTCAATCCCCTGGAAGCTGCTAAAACCCACGAGGTCTCCTGGACGTGCTAACGAGAAGAAGCTTAATCCCTCTAGCATATGAACATAATGTCAGGAAGCTGTAAATGTCCCTGCTGCAGCGTCATTACCTCGGCTGGGCCGTGGACCGTTTCAGGGTCTCACACAGGTGGGATCGGATTGTGGTTAGAGGGTTATTGAACATGTCACTATAAAGAGAACCATAACTTATTATTATTATTATTATTAATGGTATAAAATACAGAATCTATATTTCAGTGGCTTTTAACTGAACAGATGTGTCCTTATCAAGTCTTTTCTATAACAACGACCCAGAAACACTCTCCAACTCATCCTGGGGGACCCTAATTCATTCCTGGGCCAGATGAGATATATAGTTCTTGCGGTGAGTTCTGGGTCTACCTCTGGTTCTCCTCCCTGCTAGACGTACCTGGGAAACCTCCAGAAGGGAAGCATCCTGATCAGAAGTCCGAACCACCACAACAGGTTATTTTCAATGAATTCTTTCCTGAGGTCTGAGTCACGCACCTTATCTCTAAGTCTGAGCCCAGCCACCCTTTGAAGGAAGCTCATTTCCGCAGCTTGTATCCTTGGCCTCTTTCTTTCCAGATCTACCTAGAGTTCCTGAGCATCGGTCAGGGTTGGAACAAAAAAGGACCAGTAAATTGAGAGCATTACCTTACAAATCAGAAATGTCTTCACCATAACGGACCGATACGACGCCATCATTACCGCCGATGCTTCACCAGACCGCCTTTCCGTCTATACGTCCATTTTCACCTCACTCGAGAACAAGAAACCGAGATACTTAAACTCCTTCCCTTGAGGCAGAAACAACCCCCACCGCATTGGGACTATGGATCCAAGGATCCACAGGTATATTGGTTGATTTAAAAACTTGTCTTGTTCTTGCTTATGTCCACATGCAGACACTATAAACGGTCACTTTAAACGGATACTTTAAAGCTCCTAGAGTCTCCGTTTGAGGTGCTGATGTTTGCAAAGGATAACCGGGTAAATCCACGGCGTTGGGCATGAAACTTGATCGGATCGCGATCACCTTGGTTTGACGTCATCAAATACCCCGGGACTTCCATTTGTGTGATTTGGTTTCCCGTTACGATGTCGCCAAAATACGGCCGTTTTAGCCCTGCTGGCTGGACTTCCTGAGTGTTTACACCTTAAAACATGTTTGCTATCCCGGCCTACCGAGGAACAGAACTTCCTGAATGCTACACGCAGGACTTTCTCTTGCTTCTAATTGGTCAGCATAGATTTATTGTTGTAGCTATATCGCCCCCTGTTGGCTTGGCAGACTCTTGACAGCGCTCATCAGTGCGAGCGAGCGTTCATTCGCGGATGGATGTAGTTTTATTTCTTTGTATACGTGGATTCGATAAATTTCCTAAACAAGAAGAGAAAAAACGTTTAACATCCAGTCCATAGCCATAAATTGACTTTTTATTATCGAGTTTATTTTATTGTGCCAGTTCCCATCAACCATTGCAGGCATGTCCTTGAACCTTTGTACAAACATGTACAGTGAATCAACTTTAATTACTTTAATTCTCTTCTCATGCAGAACCCTCATGTTTTGTTTTTTGTCATGACGCAATGTCTTGCAAAACTTTCTCCACTAAATCTTTTGACCGTGAAACGCTTTAAACATCCTGAGGTTAGCATTGTGGTCAGCATGCTAACATTAGCTGAAAGCACCGCTGTGCTTTGGCGCTGTACCTCACAAAGCCAGCAGTGTGTCTGTAGTTTATATGAAGTAAGCAGATAGGTCTCGGCCTCCACGTCAAAAATAATCCAATTTCACATTCACTTAATTGATTTACCGTCTGCCGGTGCCAATACGTCCCTTCATCCTGTTCCTAAAGCAGATGTATAATATATTCACTCCTTATTCATTTCATTCTGAAACTTGAAGCCATCCAACCCAACCTCACCTGATGGTTCGTGGTCATACACTCTAAAAAAAAAAAGTCCTTTTCATTCCGCCGCCGTTCTCAGAAACGACTAATTTCATTTTCGTTTGTGCTGTATGAGGTTCTTGGACCAATATCCAGGCAGAACAAATGTCTTCCTCCGCAGAGCCTTGGGGAGTTTCGTTCAGAAGCCTTGCCAGACCGTGTACCGGCAGAGATGGGTCCGTTAGAGGCCAAGCTGACGTTCATCTTTTCCCATGTGCACATTATTTATCCCGAAAATGGCCTCGCATGCACGACTGTTCTCCCTCCCACCTTCGCCATGACACACTATCCCCAGAAGATGTGTTTATGGCGCTCTAAATCTTTCATTTTAAGATTACTACCTAATACTGAAACCAAATATTTCTCGTGTCACTCCTAGTAGACCGAAGGAATTCGGCTGACCCTCCCCCGCGTCAAGGGTCACATAATTGACAATAATTATAGGAAATGAAGGAAATAATGTTGATAATCAAGGACAAAAAAAGAAAAGAAAACATCTGTAACTTTTATAAGGAGGTTTTGGAGTCGATGTTTTAGTTGCATGGGAGTCGATTCTCAGCTGTGGGTCGTAAAAAAAAAAAATCCCTGTCCTGTTAAAACATTTTATACCGCGGCCCAAAAAGCTTTATAAACAACGGCTATGGTGTAAATCATGGCCCTTAGAACTTTCATTGTTTGTAGGATGGTGGGAGGCTGCCATTTATTCTCTCTGAGCCGTTTCAATCTCCTTGTGGGAGCTGAGCTGGTTTGGGGGGCCTGGAGTGGAGGTTAATGTCGGCCCCCTCGTAACTCAATCTTCATTTGACTGTTTCTGAGAAGCCTGGATCAGGTGACTGAGGTCGCCAACCCCATGATATGACAAGCTTTTCATTTGATCCTTTTATTCCCCCGTGGAGAAGGAAGGGAAAGGATCGGTTGAAACTCTGCTAGCTTGCGTATAGCTTACCTAAAACGCATATTTGGTTTATATTTATATGATTATGACCATGAACATGTGAGGTTTTTTCTCTAGCGTAGCATCAGCACACAGAGAGGGACCCTCGTCGACGTGACGCTGGAATGTTATCCTCGGAATTTAAAAGTCAGACAGAAAATATTAGGTTGGAAAATGTTTCCATCTATTCTAACTTCATGAAAGATCTTCGTTATAATCCAGTTAAACGACAAGAAACAAAACAATCAACATGTTCACCGGGAGTCTCGATAACCCAAAAGGTATTTCATGGATCGTTTGTCCATTTTTGTACCCACATAGATCTGAGTGTGAGGAAGAACTGGATGGATTCTGGGAAGGGTCGGTTGTATATTTCCAACACTAGGAGGAGCTTTATCTCAGAAAGTTTTTCCGGACACAATCTCTGAAACAGATTTAGTCTAAAACTTGTGCATGTGAATAGACTTGAAGTGATTTATCTTGTAAATATCATATTTGAGGAAGAACTGGAGTGATTCTGGGAGAGATCGGTTATATATTTCTGACACTAGGGGGAGCTTTATCAGCAAACAGGTTTGGGGTAATAAATTCTCAAGCATTTGTCAGATTTTGTCCAAATTCAGTATGAATGATGAAATAATGAAACATTTTACTCTAAAAGTTCATATTTTACTCACTAGGTGGAGCTTCTTCTTAAAAGAAAAACACTTTTCTAGATGTACCTCAAAAACTGTTTCTTAGAACATTTTCAAACTTTATAACACCATAGACTTTTGTGCAAGGAGGAACTGGATTGATTTTGGGAAAGGTTTTTGGTATATTTTGAACACTAGGGGGAGCTTTACCTCCCAAACGTTTTTGTACAATAATTTCTCAAGCATTGATCCGATTTAGTACAAACTTACTAGTACTTTTAGTAAATTCGGTCACAAAATTCCACCTATGTTCACTACTGGCTGCTAAACTCACATACTACAACATTTGGCTGTGATGTAAGCCTATACAGATTTATCAAAATTTACCATTTTGCCGTTGGATAATTATAGCAAAACGACGTAGAGGCCAATTCATTTTTAAACATATCGGAAAAATAAAACGTTGTCTGAGGTAAACATGATCTGGCGGTGGTAGTGGGGTCCCAGAGAGCTGAACTACAACATGTGCTCAATCTCAGTCTTGGAATCCCATCTCGTCATACGATACATCGATTTTCACGGCAGGAATTATAAGTGTGAGGCAATGAATTCGAAGGCTGCTTTTTTGGCGACCCCCCCTCCCTGCGTTGAAAAACACAACCCCACCCTGCTGCGATCGTGGGAAGGTGGCTGCGTCGCCAATAGGACATCAGACAGTCCAAAAAATAAGCAATCGGTGATTTAGGTTTCCAGCAAGAAGAGCATTTCTGAGGGCAAACGCTTAAATGCCCATATATGGACGGACTTCCTGTTTGAGCGTGGAGTTACTCCTCTCCAGAGACTCGCGATGTAACGCCACATCCTTCAAGGTAAAGGTCAGGCTACGGACGGCGGCGATAACACTCATAAGTAACTCACCAGGTTCCCAGATTTAAGTAATGGCTTCTGGGAGTCCCGTGTTATCTTAACCAATAGAAACGATAATGAGCGTCCGATCCCGCACGCTTCCCCCGTGAAACCTTATCCCCACGACTGCCCTTGTGTAAAATAGCAGCGGCGGCTCTATCGTTTTTTTTTTCCTTTCTCACCTCATCATCTTTTTGGGGGATTATTGTTTAAACTGTCAGGAAACACCTCCGGTGATGTTGTGGTAGAGATCGGGGCTCCAAGTGAGTGTCAGTCAAACACGTTCATTTCCTCCTCTGCTGTTTTGGTTTGAAACTCCGGGCACATCAGCGATGCCACGGTTTATTTTCCTAGTCATACATTTGCAAATGTGAGAAGGATTTCTTCTGAAAGCAAATATCAGAAGGTTATGGATTAAGGGTATGATTTTCTATGGAGGCCTGTGAAAATGAGCAGGTCCAAGTGCTTTCCCTCAAAACACACCGATGTTAAGTGGATCGCTCGGAGCGGAGCTCCTCAGAACTTTGTGGAAAACTTCCCAAGGACCCCCTCATAATCATAACACGGATGAAGGACATGTTTACCACCGTTTACGGTCGTATCGGAACTATTTTGGATTGCGAGGGTTTTAAAATCTTAATCCTTTTGGGCTTTGCTTCGTGGTGATGAACAGAAACACATTTTAATTTGAATCGTGTTAATTCAGCTTAATTACTTCCATCGTGGCGTCCGACGCCGCCGCAGTTCTCTTGTGTTAAACGCGATAACTCAAAAACTGTTCCATGGATCGTTTTCAAATTTTATAACCCTATAGACCTTAGTACGAGGAAGAACTGGACTGAATTATGAAGGTCTTGTATAAATTCTGACACTAGGGGGAGCTGTGTTTCCAAAATCTTCTGAGCATTTCTCAACTGTTTGTTCGGTTTAGTCTAAATTTGAAGCACATCTAGAAATCTATCTTGAATATTCCATGTTTTACTCTAAAATTTCATCTTTTACCACTAGAGGGAGTTTTTTAACGAACAACTGTTCTTATTGGACTTTTTGATGATTTTCTCTTTAACATAACTTCCAAATCGTTTGTCAAATTTAGTCCAAATTCGCTGCCTGTGAATCGACTCGAGGAGATTTAACTCGTAAATGTCGTATTTTACTCTAATAGTTAATAATTGAGTTTTTTTTTAACAAACATCAACTGTGTTTTTAGTATTGAGATATTGTTTATATGAGTTAGTTTAATGTATTTCTTGTATAAAACATATAAGAGCCTTTAACTTGATGAGATGATTGATGGTTCTGGACATTTTGGATTGATAATTAATGCCAACCCATATTTTTATATCACCTAATTGAGTATTTGCACGATAATGTTTTGATTGATGTGGAGCCGCGCCTCCTATAAGCTAATCTTCATCTCCAACGGATCTAATAATGAGCTTCATTCAGTCCATGTTCCTTCATCACTAAAGGAGGCGGAGGAATATTTGAATATCTGACACTCAGAGCAGCAGAGAAGGAGGAAGAGGCCGTTGCTAACTGCTAAGCTAATGAAGTTTACGGCCCTGAAAACGTCAGTTAATAATTAATATTAATGATCAAGTTTCTGAATAACAAGCGAACGTAAACACGTCAGTCAAGATGAAGTAACATCAATTGCCCTGCGATTAATTAGGCGGTAAAACGAAGATTATGGCGGTAATAAAGCAGAGATTAGTGGGAGCCCACGGAGTCAGGAAACGCCGCGATGGTGCAACACGCTCACGGGAACATGGTGTGTTCAATGACCCTCTGTGCTCTCGGCGCCGAGCCCTCCGCCACTGCTTTAATGCGTTCTCAATGATACGGCGCAATTCCAGAGTTCATAATAAATCATTTCACGGACCACCAGGGGTCCGTGGACCCCACTTTGAGAACCCGTTGCTTTAGTGACTTTTCCACTGAATGTGTTGATGCAAATTAAACACGCCAGCGCTGAGTTAAGACTTTAAGAACAGGTTTACTGCGTAGAAGTCAATCATAATTACTGTCTCTTTCCTGCGCCGGTAAAGTGTCGAGACCTCCGCTCACATGTTGGGATTGGGTCTGCGGCCCGTTTGCTCTGGACTGCGGCGGATTCCCTCCCTGCCTTAATTGATAGCAATTACGTGGTTTCTGATTTGGTGATTGATTGGCAGGCCGGTTTGAAGTCTTGAATTGAAGGGATGAGAGTTTTTATGTTTTTTATTATGTTTAGAATGACACGGCTTACATGTCGTAATGATACCCCGCTACGTTGTGTGTCGCATCGAGGGGCACCAGTGGGTGGGCCCCAACTTTCACTGCCCTCTTGGTTTTGCAGAATTTCCGCTTTTGTCTCGGCGCCTGTCGCCATCGCAAGTTTTATATTCCTTACTTAATGTTTAATATTCCTTCTTTGCTGGAGGAGTTTTGTTTTTTTTTGCCTGTTTTTCTGTCAATCATCTGAAATTGTCCCTCCAGGGGACCCCTGGCATTCTCCCCCACCTCCACGGTGCAAATGTTCGCCGGCTTAAAGTGCCAGATGTTCTGAAAGGCTCCATTGAGGCGGACCTTTGGCTCACAGAAAACTGTAAAAAAGTGTATCCTGATGGCGTCTGACGGCGCCATGTCATCTGATTTCCCCGGGGTTCTCACATGTAGCAGTCAGGAGCTGGACAGGAAGTCACATGTTCCCTAATGTGTGTCTTTTACAACGGTGTGTATTTGTTTAGAGGTGCTCCTTAAGGGCCACCGTTTGTAAAAGCACCACCTGTTGATTTTCTACACATTCATCTCTAAATGTTTAGGAGATATGCAAATTTACGCTGACATCAGCGGAAGTATTATAATAAAAGCTCCGCGAAGAAAAAAGCCCACTTCTATCCGGGGTAAACGTGGAAAAACATATTTAACTTCATGAAATGGTTCAACGACCAACCAAAGAAGGTGAAAATAAGTCGGTTAAGTTACATAGTTTTTGGTTCTTCAGGTAGAAGAAGTTGCTTCACTAAGGCTTCTCAAACATGGTCGACAGAAACTTCTGAAACTCCGCCTCCAATCTCTGACATCACCGCTTCCCTCTTTTCAATCCAGGAGCCTTTTGTTGCTCTTAAGGATCCGATTTTTTGGTGCCAGGGTTATTGTAGGTCAGGCACCGGCCCAGAACCAGCTGAGAAGCCCCCTAAGAGCAAAAGATAGATAAAGATAAGAGAGAGATAACATTTAGAATTAGATTTAACATTTACGTATAACGTTTCGATCCGGATTTCAATTTAACATTTAGATATAACTTTTACATTTAACATTTACATTTAAATTTAACATTTAGATTTAGATTCAACATCCAGATACATTTAACATTTAACATTTAACATTTAGATTTAGATTTAACATTTACATTTCAATTTACCATTACTACATAAGATTTAGATTTCAATTCAAAATTTAAATATAACATTTAGATTTAACATCCATTCATAACATTTAGATTTAGATTTAATTTAACAATCAGATATAATTTTTAGACCTAGATTTAGATTTAACATTCACACAATACTTAGATTTACCATTTACATACAACATTTTAGATCTAATAATTGATTATAACATTTAGATTTACATTGAAATTTTATCATTTACTTTCAAAATTTAAATTTAAGATTTGCAAAAGTTTAACACCATAAAAAATACATTAGCTGGAAGTAAATGTGTCAAAATGTCACTGCTGAAATCACGACAGATACTTTTAAAAAGTATTGGCGCCCCATAGCTCTTCATCAAACAGAATTCTCTGAATCCAAACGTGGTGATGGTGATGAAGATGCCCGCAGATTTAACTGGATCTGTGACTTTCTGACATTTCCAAAAGCTGTGCTGGCAGAAGACGGAGAAACAGTGGCATCAGCAAAATGAAATCAGCAGAGTCCAGCAGAGAGATGGAGAAAAAACGATATACAGTAAGAAGGGGGGGGGATGTGAGATATGGAAAGAATCAAAGTGAGAAGAAAATTGGTTCTCAATTGTACGTCTGCCTTCATTCCTCCTCTTCCACCGTCTCACACACACAAACATGGAGGGAGTCCTGAAGCTGCAGCAGATCCAGCTCCTCGCTGGAAACAACACGCCTGATGTCTATTTATCGCTCGGCTGGTGTGCCAGACCTGTAGGACACCAGGGGGATCGGATCACCCCCAATTACCCCCCCCTCCCCCCCTGCGTTCACACTCATCACACACACATGCACACATGCTTCCTCCCTCTTTTCCCCCCTCCTCCCCTCTCCGACTGACTGCTGAGGCAGAACGGCAGCGAGTCAGAGAGGAGACGCCAGTCCGTCAGACAGGAAGCGGGACTCGCGTTGGGACTCAGGAGGGCATCACACAGTCAGAGTCTGGGACTGACTCTGAGAGAGCATGGAGCGAGATCTTCTATCTGGCAGGCTGCTGGTGGCGGCTCTCCTCATCCTGGTACTGTAATGTTTGCCTTTCCCCCTCACTTCTGTTTTCAGTCAAGTGGAAACTTGACATGTTCAATAGATTCTGGTGGAATCCGGTATTATTGCGTCGATTGAAGGATGAATGATTGTTTTAAGGTCTAAAAGTCTAAAAGTGTGAATGCATGCCTTTTTTTTTTTTAAGGTTTATATGATACAGCGCTGTAGAAATGCATTCTTTATATAAAACAGTCCATTATGATATCTCCTGATGGAAACGTCGTCACGCCTCCTGTGTGTGTTTTTTTCAACCGGGGTCACCAAAAAAGCCGACCTGCAGCCATCATGCGAGCGCAGGTCAGCGAACCGTTACGTTACAGTCCCTGCTTTTCCTTCTGAGGCACGAGCGCAGCGCCGTCTGCATCGAGGAGCAGACGAGAAGGGATTCAGCAGATGTGCAAATATCGTATGTCTTGCCAACTGAAAGGCCATCGTATGTATATTGACACAGTCTGAAAAAAAAAGGCACCGGAGTCGGGTTTCTTTCCCCTGGTGAGGAGTTTTCCACATTCAAGGAAAATGTCCTTCGTCTCCGCTGCTGACAGGTGACTCAAAGGCAACCCGTCCATCAGAGTAACATATAATGTGGAGACCGTTGGTCTTTTAGCGCATGCTAATTTCCTCTCTGTTCCACTTGATGTGAAAACATTGAACATGTGACAGCCCAAGAGCGTCTGTCGTGTTTTTTCTCATCGTGAAAGATCCAAAGAACGACTCGGCCCACGCCGTCGTCCCTGTCAGCGAAGGTTTACGCTGAGTCGTACGAATGAAGTCCTTAAATTACATGTGACTCATTAATCATCTCAAACAGTCTATATTCCTGTAGAACCATAACTATTTCTATGATAGGATCAGATCCCACAGATCTTCAATGATGAAGATGAATACACTAAACTAGATTTAGAAGCTCAGGAAGAAAAGACGGACAGATTTCCTGTTGTCAATTCATGTCAGCTGAATTTAAAAACAGGGTTTTTGTAAGAAGAAAACTCCAACTGTTGAATGAAAAGCAAACTATTAAAGTAAAAATCCTGGAGTCCATCCATTTGAACCGAATTTGGACTGAATCGGTCCAACGGTTGTCAAATGATGCCCCGAAAACATTTGGAGATGAAGATGAAGATGAAGATGAAGATGAAGATCCCCCTACTGGCAGAAACATGCAACCAACATTTCCCCAAATAAATCCAGTTCTTCATTATACGCAAACCGTTTCAAAAGTTCAGGGTCATGGGGGCTGGGCCTGGAGTGTCCGACTCTTCATCACAGAGACGGACAGGCGTTCACTCATGGAGTTTAAATAAGTTTAAATGAACCTGATTTGTTGTGTAAATGTTTATAATAGTGAGCAGAAAACCTGCAGGAGCGGTTGGAGTTGTCGGAGGACGGAGGTGTCGGAGCGGACACCTCCGCCTTTTTGATTGACCTCGTGTTCCTGCTGAGAACAATGGCATCGCCGTCCCGCCAAAACCACCTCCACGTCTCTGTCCACCCGTCCACTTCCTCTCCTCCTCTCTCCTCACCAGCCTTCCGAGATTCTGCCTCCCTTGGCGATGCATCACAGAGCTCCCAGTCGTAATTGAGTGCAAAAGCCGCTGATTGCTTTTCAAAAGAAGGATTAAGGCGGTGCGCTAACCGGCTGCCCGCTGCACAGCTTGTGTCTATTTACCGTGGATCCAAGCTTTGATGCCGTTGGCCCGTGTAGAAAGCATCAGCGCCGTCGCTGATGTGTTTGGCTGCGTTCTCCGCTGACTGCGTGTTTGGGTTTTTTTGGTGTTCTCCTCTGCTATTCCTCAGGCATCATCAGCACCGACAGCCATTCATATCAGAACCCCCCCCCCCTCTCAAACTTGGACTCCTTCAAACCCAGCCCAGCGGACGGCGTTTCTGTTTTTACTACCGTGACCCAAAGAAAATAATTAAATCAGTATTATGACGTTCGACCGGCTCTCTGTTGGGAGAAACTGTTTTAAACTCTTGGTGGTTTACGCATTTTAGTAAAAGTAGGTATTCACTGTCAACTTTGTTTTTTAGAGCAGGTGTTACACAAGTTTCTCATAATATACCTCTTTTCCACCGAGCTGGTTCCAGGGATAGTTCGGAGCCAGAGCCTGACTTAGCACCAGTTCTTTGCTTTTTTTCGACAGCCTAAGCACCAGCTCCTGGCTCTCATGACTGGTAACACTCAAGCACCGACTCATTCCTGGTCTAGAACCAAGAACCGATTATGTCAAGGGCTAGGGGCGGGGTTATTATGACCAACAAGACCGCCGCCAACACTGAAGCACCATTTTTAAAGCAACAGCCGAGTTTCATCTGATTTACTCTAATAGTAAATCTACAAATCCAGTGCTTAGCACCAACTAAGCACTGGCACTAGCAGCAGCACCGAATTAGCACCAGGTTCTCTTTGGTGGAAAAGGGGTAAAAGTCCCTCCTTTATTCAGCGCCTTCAGGGCCAGTGGGCTTTTTGTGCCTCACGATTCATTCCTTATCTGAAGTAGTAATTTGGGACCACATATTCTGCTGGATGCAAACAGGAACTCAAAAGCAGCATTTCTGCAAAATCAAAATGTTCTTTCATGGTTCAGCACCACCAGGAAAACTTCTGGGAATCTTTTCCTTATGATGGCCGTAAAAACATCTGCTGAATGGAGATACTTTTTATTGAATATGTTTGCACTTCTTGTCTTTTAAACCACATTTTTCCCGACATAGTCGCTGGATGATTTGCTGCAATGTAAGCCTCCAAGTTTTTAAAGTAGGACTTCATCCATCCAGCAGGTGTAGTAACGGTTTTCTCCTGGCCGAGTAGAATGTCTCCACCAGGCTGAGCTGTCCTTCTCTTGATGGCAGGAGAAGATTTTTCCTTTCCGTTTCATCTAAGCCTGCTATCCAGAGAAAGAATAACTCTGGTCTAGTGTCTGTAGAGAGAAGAACGAGGCATGTGAGTGATAGAAGCTGAACTCAACCACATC
Source organism: Lophius piscatorius (assembly GCA_009660295.1). Lineage (NCBI taxonomy): Eukaryota > Metazoa > Chordata > Actinopteri > Lophiiformes > Lophiidae > Lophius > Lophius piscatorius. Next base: position 23,161 of record VRLP01006267.1, read on the forward strand.
TGAAAAGTTGACAAAAGTCAAGAAATAGCAGTCTCTGCTTCTTATTGAAAAACCTCTATATTTGCCTTTATATGCATCTCTACGTCAAACAGTAAGGGGTCAAGGACGGAGCCCTGGGGGACGCCGCAGGTCAAAGAGGTAACTTTCTGAGGAGGCTTCAGAAAATCCTATTCATGAGTAAGATATATTCCCTCAAATTTCCCGAATAATCCAAAACGTCACACGTATTCAGGGGGCTTGTATCTCCGATGCGTTTTATAACTTTATGTGGAGGATTTAAATCTTAAGTTGTTGTTTGATGAGGTTTTATTAAATTAAAGGGAGATTTTTGCTGGGAGTCTTTGCTCTACTGCGTACCGTTCTAGTTTAAGTGCCGTTCAAAGTTCGCGAGTAAAGCAGGGTTTCAGCCTCACAACTTTCGGGGCCGACTGTCAGGTTCATTGGCCGTCGTTTGTCGTGCCGGACTGATCGACTGCTTCCACATGACCGTCGGATGATTGGATGATTTTCTGACATTTCAGAAATGTTGCTCGTCCATCGTCAGGCTTTTGAACAGTTGAAGAAGAGCCACAAGTCCATCCCCCGAGGTCAGCACATTTTTTACTCGCACCACCTGTGCACCATCAGTGGCTACTGATTAGCTGAGTCGCCATGGCGACACGACGCGTCATGTGAACGATGAGTAACAGGTAGTCATGAAGTAGGAATTGCCGTTTTTGGCTTTGGCAAAGAAGATAAAGAAATGTTTCTAGCTGTCAGAGCGGTGTTCACTATCAAGTACAAACTATATACAGCTAAACGTAGTTAGCATACCTCTAATTCTCTCTGCTGAATGGACCCGACAAACTGTCTACATTCTCCTAGTCACCTACCAGCGCCGATTCGCCGGCACTTTTTTTTCTTCCTCCGGCAGAAACAAGGCAGCTAGCTTCTTCATGTCTTGTTAGCATGCTGCTAGCAAACAAACTTTCTTACAGCCTCCAGGCCTTCAAACAAATGTTTATTGGACAGAAAGGGTTTAAGCCCCGCTTTAAGGACAACGAGGGACCACCGGACCTCAGCGACCTCAAGATGGTGTCACTTTGTAGGAGGTCCTTGATACTAAAACTTTCATTTCTTTAAAAGCAAACGACAACAATGAAATGTTGAAATGAAATACTGGGAGCCAATGGATGGAGGCAGACGAGGCCAAATGTGCTGTTGCGTATGTGAGCCTGATAAGCAGCAGAGTCTGGACCGACTGTAGACCTGAGTGGGAGGTCTGGTTCCTGCCAACATAAAGTCCATTACAGGAGTGCAGACAGGTTTGGAGATTAGCCTGTTATTCAAAATCACTCAGTGATAAAAATCTCAACTGATTGATCTCTTGCAGGAATGAGTCGACGACTAACTTTAGATAACCTAAACATCTTCTGTCAGTCCAGAGGAATTAAAGAGGTAAATATAGAAGGCCCCCAGGGACAAAGGGGCTGAAAACCAGCAGCGTGGGGTTGGAGGAGTTACCGATGTTTTGACTGTCACTCATGTTCATCTGAGTCGAAGAATGAATCTCCTCCTGATGTTGGTTTTGGACCCTGCAGTAGTATCGCTAACTCCACCGCCGAATACGACACGACACAAATAAGAGAGAGAAAAGCTTCGCTAGAAAGATGAAAACTTCTTCTTACTTTCCCCCGATCAGTTCTGTCATATTATCAAACGTCTTTCTGTTTGGTAATACAAAAAGACGTTTCTGGAGCCTGGAGTTTAACTCAGGATAAGAGAAATATATATATATATACACATATACATATACATATATATACATATATACACATACATATATACACATACATATATACACATATATATATACACACATATACATACATATACATGCATATGTACGCATACGTACACATATATTCATATATATAAATACATATATACACATATATATATATATATATATATGTTTATATATATATATATGTATATATACATACACACACAGGACAGTAACTAATTAATGAGTCACATTCAATTCAACTTCCCGGGGATCGCAGGTACAACGCAGGGGATCGGGGGCTTTTTCGGGGAAACACCGTTGTTCTCCGGGACGAAGTTAAAGGTGATTAAAGTGAAAAGGTCACTCAGGTGTGTTTAAATTCTGTTTTTTCTTCCTTTTCCCCATGTGCAGAGCTCCCGGACGGCCCGATCAGAAGAGGACAGAGATACATTATGGGATGCCTGGGGATCATGGAGCGAATGTTCTCGTACCTGTGGAGGCGGGGCCTCGTACTCCCTCAGACGATGCCTCAGTTCCAAGTAAGACGACAGCACCCTTCAGGTCGATAGAAACTCTATGAAACCCGTGAGCCGCTCTATCGGGTCACAGGTTAAAGATCGGGGTACCGCCTGGAAAACGTCGGTAGCGGTGAAGCAGAGGGGGAAGAATGTTTCTTTATGTCAGATACGGCATTAATATCTATGACTGATGTAACCTGTCAGGATTTCACACGCCTCCACAACGGAATGTTGTTCTCCATAACGACGCTCCACTTTAACTATAATTAATTAAACAGACCATTTCCCTAATGTACTTTATTTTTTTTGGGGGGGGGGGAATCCCTAATTTCGCGAGTCGAACCGCTCGTCGTCTGCCGTGACGGATTATCCGAGTCGGTACCGTAGAGGAGAACGAAAAAATCCTTCCAATCCGCTCAACAGTTGAATGATTTACGACGGATGTGTTTCAAAAAGGATAAATATTTCATTTAGACGTTTTTTTTCTACGCCTTCATAGAGCCTCTCCACTCTCGTTAAGATTGATTTATTTTCCGCTTAAACCCAGAAAGGAACAATATTCCTCTTATGAGAACCAGAGGCTTTCGTAAGTGAAGCCGTCAGAGGAGGACATACCGTAAAGTCCATGTCTATAACTTCAAGTTAGAAGATCTTTGATCCGCAGATGAATGGAAACATCACAGACAATCTGTGAGCATGTGTTCAAACACTACCCCGGGTAATCTCCTCTTTTATGGCCCAAAGGACCGTCTGACTGGGGGTTGGATCGGTTTCCATTAAAGTGGCATATCATGGGTTTCAGATTCAGGGGAGTGAAGGAGGAGGAGGATTAGGACGGGGGGGTGGGGGGGGTCTTTTTATGTTGCTCCAGCCGTTCTGCGAAATAAATCCAGACAGCGTCCCTAATAGTTTGAGTATATCGCAACAAATCGTTGCGTTCCCAGGGTCCGAAGTGTTCGGGCTCACAATCCATCCGTTAAATAGTCCTCTCCTCGGGGGTCCACTGACATCCCTCGCTCGTCCGCCACCTTCTACGACAAAGAATCTCGAATTTGTCAGTGACATCGGAACATGACGATATTTTATTCTTGTCAAAAGAACACGACACTTCTAATTCTTTCATCCCCGAAAAAGTCAGTGATATCATGTAATCGTCGGCATAGAGCTTTCGTGTAATCGGATTACTCAAAAACTGTTTGATGGTTCCTATTTAAATTTTACACCCACATAGATCTTAGTGAGAGGAAGAACTGGGTGGATTTGGGGAATGGTCAGTTATATGTTCCTGACGTAAGTGGGGAGCTTTATCTCGTAACGTTTACAGGCCATTTTCTCAAACGTGTTTGGTTTTATTCCAAATGAGGTGGAGATGAATCGACTGGAGGAGATTTAATATTTTATACATGGTGTTTTACTCTAATAGCTCTTATTGTACTCACGTGTGGTAAAAAAAACCCAAAACATATCCCACTAACTGTTGGTCTGATTTCATCTAAAGTTGGTGTATATGAATCACATTGTAAATATCTATCTTGTCCAAATTATATTTTACTCTAATAGCTCATATATTACTAACTAAGAGAAGGTTTTTCACAATTTACGCTGTTTTTTGGAACTAACTTCCCAACTGTTGGTCCGATTGTGTCCAAATTTGGTTAGTACGTATATATATATATAAATATTTGTTCTAAAATATCATATTCTACTCACTGGAGGTATATTTTAAGATAAAAGCTGTTTTCCTGTCATAGCTTCAGTTTTAATTTGATGACTTCAGTCAGGGGGATTGATGGTCCAACGCAGGGAACTGTGGGCTTGCTGTCAGGGACGACAGCGTAGGACTGGTTCGTTTCTGCGATAAAGTTGGTGCTCTATTGGTTTCATCGAGTCCACACTGGTTTCATTCCCACTTCTCATCATCTTGGCTTAAATTTCCTGATGAACTGTTTTTTACACTCTGAGCTTCTTGGTCCCCATCATCGCCGTTTCCAAAGTCACCCGGTCGATTGGTCTTCAAGCTCACCCGGCGGGCTTCAGGATTAAAGCTAGAGACAGAGTGTAATAGTCAAAGTGGTCAATTATAAGTGGATTTGAGGAATAAGGGGGAAAAAAAGAGACAAATGGAGTGAGAGGGTATGTTTTCCATAGAAATGTCACATTTATAGACTGGGAAATAGCTGCTGAGTGACTTCACTGCATTCCTCTATTTTACAGTTCCCCAAATGTAAAGCTCTCCCACTGAAGGTGCCAGTTGGCTTTGCTGCCAAAAGTCCCCTCTGTCTCTCTGTTGGGGGCTTTGGCCGGACCCTCCGCAGTGACAGAAGCAGCTAGTGAGGTCATCAAACGGCAAAACAAGGCCCATCGTATCCCTGATGCACCGTAAGGTGGATCCAGTCTGCCACAGTCCTGAATCTGTCTGCAGGGAATCAAGGCTGAGAAAGTTTGCGAAACCTCAAACTCTTGAGTGCCCGAGCCCAGACTTACCGTCCTGTAAACATTGAGGTTAACAGCTTTTTGAGGGGCTCTTTTAATGATACCGGCAGCAGCTATTTCACTGTGTTTGGCGAGAATTCTTCTGGTAAGGCAGACCTCAGAATGCTACCGACTGTGAAAGCAGTTGACGTGTTAAGAGGTGTTTGGGGTCTGAGCTCCGTGTGCGATGTGGACGCACTCGTGTAAACCCGGGCGGCCGTGTTTACAAACTCATTTGGCCGTAGCGGTAATGTATGGGCTTCTTGAGCCAACGGCGAGATCCTCCGGCCGCGCCTCATCCAACCTCTCTCCTGGCTGTTGCGTGGGAATGAGGGGAGCACCAGCCTGGAAAGGGCTAGAAGATCAAACGGCGTCATTAAAACAGCTCAGCACAAGGCCCCTTCTGTGTGTGAGACTCTCTGGAACGAGAGGCTGGAAACGGATCTGCAACACCCTCCAAACCAATCCCTCGCCGACTCCCTGGCCTTTAAATGCACGCACACATGAATAGCACTGACTGCTGACGCGGACATGCATGAGAGTTGCTCAACGTCGCAAACTGGCACAGATCACCTGCTCCTCATTAGCCCCACCTGAACAACACACTTCGCATGACCGCAAGGTACATTATTAGCAGCAGCGTAGCGGGTTTGAGGTGAGGTCCGACCCGTGTATTGGGTGTCGTGGCACCAGAAAAGCACTGCTGTTTTATTTATGAGGCTCGGTTTGGCAAACGCCTGTCATTTCTTTTTACTAAAAGGGGGCCACTGGCCACTTGATTGGACTTGAATGGCAAGAAGGGGTTTAAAATGTTGTGCACCCAGTGGACTTTCTTCTACCACCAGGTAGAAAGACGTGCTATCGTTGGCGGTTAAGTATTTAAAACGACTCCACGTGGCTCATTAGGATGTTTTTACTATTCATTTAGGCCCCAGTGTCTTAAAAATTATGGGCAATGAGATTAAATGACTGTGGTATTTATGAAGTTAACGGGTAAGGTGGATTTCTTTTCCCACGGTTAAGACTAGCCTGATCCAATTAACTTGGACCTTGAACTCTGATGATGTCTTCTACTTCCAGGAAAGGGGACCACCCACTGTGTTGTATGTGGAGCGGCAGAAAATACCTTCCTTTTCTGACGTGCCAGTCCAGAAGTCAATGTATTTAAACAGGTGAAAAAATGAGTTCAGAATAATAGCAGATAAGAAAATGAGGTAAAACAAGCCGCAAAGAAAGTCTCAAACCTTTCTTATCAAACTGGGGGCATGGGGTCTTTGATGTATCTGCATTAGGATGTGTCCAAATCACCTTCTGTCGTTAATTCTTTGGATACTTGGATCACGTCGGCGTGATCGCTAACACTATTGGGTTCTATGTATTAATACATCATATTTGTGGAGGATGAAGAATGGAAAGGCAGTTTTTCCTGATGACATACTGGTGGCAGCATGGAGGTGTCTTGGAGAGAAAACAGGGGTTCAAGGTGGAGGTGGGACTGCATCAAGGATTGACTCTGAGCCCCTTCTTGTTTGCTATGGTGATGGACAGGCAGACAGAGGAGGTCAGCAGGAGTCTCCATGGACTATGATGTTGGTGGAGGACAGGCAGCCGGGAGTGTGGAAAAGAAGTTAAAAAAAAAGAGTTCAGGCAGGGTGGAGTGGGTGGAGAAGAGTGTGAGGAGTTATCTGTGACAGAAGAGGAGCAGCAGGAGTGAAGGCAAAGGTTTCCAAGATGGTGGTGAGATCAGCTCTGCTGGATGGTTTAGAGACGGTGGTTCTGACCAGAAGACAGGAGGCAGAGATGAAGATGTTCAGATGTTCTCTGGGAGTGAGGAGGAAGGACAGGATTAGAAAGGAGACATCAGAGGGACAGTC